>PNEQ01060585.1:116075-139493 GCA_003012365.1 Medauroidea extradentata | reverse complement strand
CACTACCAAGCAGACATTATTTTCTGAATATGTATCGCCATTTGAATGTTCAGTAGTAGTTTTTAAACCATTATTTAATTACGATTTATTAAAAACATACGAAAAATTTATACGTAACATTGAGTAATTTAAAGCCATAATTTCATTATAATATGTGGATGTTTAAGGCTTTGTTAGGCTTCCTTGGAACAGAACTCTTTGTATAACATTCAACTTTCCACAGGGCTGCCTATGTGTATGTATGTATGTTTATATATATGTGTGTGTGTGTGAGTGTGTTTGTGTGTAAGTATTAAGTGTTTCAAACGTTTGGCTCATTGGTTAAAGCTCTTCGTAGCTACTAGGTTCAATTCCCGGCCAGTGAGGTCAATATTTACAGTTACCTCTCCAGGTTTCGGACTGGCTGTTGTGTTGTTTCCCTTACACACACACACATATATATATATATATATATATATATATATATATATATATATATATATATATATATATATATAGTGCGAGACTATGGCGACCCACCACTGTTTATACTCGCCTGTTTGGCCTCGTGAGGTCCACGTGATATACATCACCCGCTCCTCCGCGGTTCTAAACCTGCCTTCCAGCAGAACACCAATCATCAATATCATTTGAGATACTGATATTTGGTGAAAATAGTTTTGCAACAACTTGATTCAGTGTCCTATGTGCACATCTGCAGCTCTACTTCATGTTCAATTATTGTCTTTTTTATTTTTTTATTTGTTAGCGTCACGGGGTTCTATCCACAAAACACATACGGGCATGTGGTTTGTCACGGTAACGTTGTTCTGATTGGCTCAGTTAAATGAGAGACGTCTCTGTACAAATACACTCTGCCGATAACCATTAAGCACAGCTGCAGATGTGCACGTAAGACATTGAAACAAATTGTTGTAAAATGCAATCAGTGGCTGTAATTATCATCAAGTATTACATCTTCCCCCAAGTTACCTGATACGTATGTTAATATACAAGCATATACTCCTTCTCGTCGGGCAGTGATTGGCTCCAAGCCTACCTGGTGGCCCGCCCGCAACATTCAAGTCTGCCTCCAACCAAGACGACACGGGTACGAGGCCTACATTCTTGTGCGTCGGAATCGTGCCAAACGATGCCGTAGGTCGATGGATTTACTCGAGTATCTTCAGTTTCCCTCGTGCTACATTCTCTGCTCATAATACCTTGCTGCCCAGTCTTCCCTTCTTGTTTCTAACTCCGTCATTGTTTAGCTACTACTGAAACATATCTCGTAGAGGAGTGTTACACTATGTGTATATGTGTGTGGGTGGAAGGCCAGGGGGGAGGAGGGTCAATTGTAGCTTGATATTCGTCTGCTAGGAAAATGTATGGGTTTAAACAATTACCAAAGTATTGAATTTTTCGCTAGTCTACTTTTCCGCAAAATAATAACTTGTACTATTTTAGGGGAAAAAAACTGTCTGTAAATACACGTTTTAACAAAGCAGTGAAACGGTTTTTCGATGTTGACTTCTTTATAAATTTTAAAATTCTCGGCAGACTGTGAAACCAGGGGCAGTTGTCTGTAAGACCCCCACTCAGTGAGTTATATATCTTCAAGCTCAACCTTTATTAAGTTTTTAGTGTATTCTCAGTTCTTGTAATGACACTTCAACCCCAACACATTAATCAATTTAAATGTAATTATAATATTAGTAAATTTTGTCAATTAAACACAATGTGTTATATATATGACTAGTAATTAATTGTATCGTATCACTGTCTACTCCCTACCTACTGGTTGACAGCCGGCCAATAATGAATGTTGTTAGAGTCGTAGTAGTTCTTTCAGGGCAGTGGTTAGCCAGAGGACGACATAATATACAATCGGTGAAAATTTGAGAGAAAAAACTATCTACGTACACTGTAAAAAAACTTCCTCAAATGTTTAGGAAGTTATTATCCCAGACGCAGTATGGGACAGTTACCATACTTCCGCCTTGTAAATATGCAAACGTTTACAAATGTTACAATACAAGTCTGGTAAGTTTTTTATTCATTTGAATGTTCTATAGTTAAGTTTAGTATTGCTACCATGGATGTCTGGGAAACTATTCTACCATACCTACTTTCTTAGCGCTCATATATGCACGACTGGTAAATTTGCAAACTATTTTTAGAGTGTAGGAGGAGAGGTACTTCCGAGCATCTTACATGCTTTTGAATACTGATATTATGCTAATTTATGTTAAGTAGCGTTATTTGTTTGCGGAATGTTAAATTCGGGAAGGGCGAAGAAACGCTTCAAAATCGCGAAAACAATCCAAGTTAACTTATCTTCAACTGAACTGTAGTATATTTATCCTACAGTTATTGGATTTATGACTCGCGTGAACAGTTTTGAGACAAATTACACGCGTACAGTGTTATAAATGCACAGTTCTAACTGGACGTGTTGAAGATAAAAACAATGTTTCAAACAAAACTATAGCCAATATCGATATAAGCCCTTCAGTGTTATACGTAGCATTTTATAGCCTAGCAAACAGTCTACTTTTACCGCGAATTTCAAGTGAATCAAGCAATGCATGATAGATATGTAACACACACGTGCGATATTGCGGTATCTCGCCAAATTCCGTACGAGAATTTCTCGTGCAAAGTAAGTCTCGTACAAGACCAGGAGATAGTACACGGTCTGTTTTTTTTTTTTTTTTCCGTAACGCTGTGTTAGATTCTATTGGTCGTTCTACGCATGCCACGTTACAACTGCGTATCGACCAATAGCATTTAGCAAGATAACCCTAACTTCCAGGTTTAATAAATAGAACGTTATTTTGCCCGAAGACTCCCGAAGTAAGCTATAATTCCTCCTCTTTTTACCTCTCCCTAATACCAACCTCAGAACATCATACATCATGAACAATTGAGCGAGACGTTTCAGAACTTTCATATTATGATTTTCAATACAACATTTAACTTTTAATTTTATTTTAGCGAAATACGGTATTAGAGAAGTATAATTTCTTTTCGTTGTTATTTCGATGTAACATTTACTTTTTGTTGACAAGTTGTCCGATTGCTTACAAGAGCCTAATATCGCTTATTAGAGCAAATTATAGCTTCGGTTGTGCGGAGGAATATCTCATATTCACAATTACAAATATGTACTCAGTGGCTACAGAGAAGCAGAAATGTCACAGTGATTCAGAACAGGTACGGTAAGTGAGCTTTACGTCTCGTCGATATCAAGGTCATTCGAGACGGCGACACACAGTTTGGTACAATGACAGGAGTTGGGAAAGGAATCGGCCATGGCCTTTGTTAAGGAGTTATACCCACATTCACCAGGAGTTATTTCGGGAAACCATGGACAACCGTAATCAGTGTGGTTGGAGCCAGGTGGTACAGAACAGTGGCGTCACGTGGAGTGTTCCAAGGTGTGCGGTGACCAGCAGTGACTATACACAACACTGAGTTGTCTGAGGAACCACTTGACTTGTATGGTCAGGAACACTCCACAGTCAGTAGCGTACAAGAGGCAAGGTACTTATAATATATACACCTTGGTCTCTGCAACAACACAACTGCTCTAAGCGTATAGTCTCTGCTAATATAACTATCTACAGAACAGTGGCGTCACGTGTAGTGTTGCAAGGTGTGCGGTGCTCAGCAGTGACTATACACAACACTGAGTTGTCTGAGGAACCACTTGACTAGTATGGTCAGGAACACTCCACAGTCAGTAGCGTACAAGAGGCAAGGTACTTATAATATATACACCTTGGTCTCTGCAACAACACAACTGCTCAAAGCGTATAGTCTCTCCTAATATCTACAGAACAGTTTGCAACAACACATTTTTTCAGTGGTCGCATTTGTTTGATACCATGTAACTGTCCGGCCGCGGCGTTTCCCGCTTGCAATACTTGTACAATGCCAGGTGATATAGCTGGCCTCCGTAGCTTGGTGAGTTAGGTAGGTACCTTCCACTGCTGTGTGAGACGTCCTGGGTTCGAATCCCGGCTCGGGCATGGATGTTGCGTTGCCCCTTTACATCAAGTCTCTCTCATCGGCACTTAATTACTCGTTGTTAAATTGCCGTTAAACTCTCTCAACTCACCAGGTAATGACGCAGAACGAAATAAATAGGTGTAGCAACACTGACACGGTGTGGAATTTTAGTGAACTCGTTTACTCCCTGGGATGTCATCGTGTGGACACAGAGTAGGGATACAGAGTTACTGGATATTCGTTTATACTGAAACTGTAGTAGGCCTCATTTCACAAATTGCGATGAAATGGACACACAAGTAATATCACTTTTACAAACAAATTAAATTATTTCTAGACATTTAAGCAGCTATATAAAAATATCTCAAATTCCACACGGCTTTGTGAAATTCCTGTGGTCACTGAGAGATGGAACGATAATAACAATGAAAAAGCTATCATAAGTCGCTTCTGACTGCACTATGACTTAGGCCATAGTCGACGGTATCCATGAAATAATACAGCACATTGCGAGCATTCGATATAATCACAGAATGTTACTCCGTACATTTCACTTATCGATGGCCGTACTTGCTTGTCGTATTCTGCGTAATGGTTTGCAAACCAAGTTTCCTTGCCGTTATTAGTTCATTAAAGCCTATCCAGTGAAGAAAACTTGACAAGATTTTTTTAGGGATGCATCATTCAGAAACCAAACCACATCGATATTTAAAATGGTTAGATAATCATATAGGGGTAAGACTAAATGTCTGGCATGTTTAATGAGTCTCTCTGCCGATTAAGGGCAGAACTTTCGTAGTAAAACGTATTGAGTTCATAACTTGATATTTCGTGGATGTAGGCCGGCTATAGATCTGAAACTGAATTATACATATAAAAATATTAATTTAGATAATTTGGTTGCGTGTGATTTTAAATAGGTTACTATACGTAATTATTTTTCAAACTTTAATTTTTTAAATGCAATCTTACAGCATTTAACCACTACAAAAGCGAATACAAAGCCGTTTTCAGATTTCCAATCAATAACAATTTAGGAATAAATAATAAAAATGTGATAGGTACAGTATGTGATAGGGAGGTTGGTAGTGTGTAGGATCGCAGTGATTCTGAGATTGCCAGCGATCACGCTACTGATAAAACATGATTTTGTATTGAAAAATAAAATAATTAAAATTAAAATGATTAGAGAAAATAACGGCAGTTTTTTCTTTATTCACTTTAGTGCAAAAATTTTTAAATATTCAGTGTTTGAGCAAGAAGAGTTTGAAAGAACTGAAGATTGGTAATCTTTGTGGTTCTCAACAGGTAGAGGAACTGATTATTGGTAAAAGGAATTTCGTACCAACTCGTTACTTTATATGTACATCTGCAGTTCTGTTTCATAGTCTGTGATTGGATGTTTTTAACTCTCAGCAGAGTCTCGGGGTTCTACCCGCTAATCACAGACGTGTGGTATCGCAGTAACCTTGTTCTGATTGGCTCAGTCAAATAAGCGACGCCTCTGCACTAACGCACTCTGCCAATAAGCACGAAGCACAGCTGCAGATGTGCATGTAAGGCATGGAAACAAGCTGGGGTAACATTGCTGAGGAAGTACGACGTGCCTCAAGCTGCAGACCGGCATGTCAGCTCAGAACTGAGTGACGTAGTGACGGCCAAGGCTGTCGGCGCTCCTAGCTTGTTCCTCTCAATTATCGTGATAAGACTCCCTCCCTCTCCCCTCGACCCTTTAGTGAGGGTTGCCTGAGGGGAGCAACCCCCAGGAGAGGGTGGCTTGACGCATGCGCGCCCTCTCAGCCAACCAGAGACGCCAGGCACAGGGTTGATTGATGTCCGCGTCTGTGGGCCACTTCGCTCCCCTGCAACTCTGGTAGGTCTGATGGCCCCAAGTAGGTTACTGCTGTCTCCCCTCAGCCCTTCCTTCCACTACATCACCTCGACCAAGGTCACCTGGAGCACGAATATCTGGAGACATTACTCCATCACACTCTCAGTACCCATCACAATCTTCATTCAGACTGTTCGGTGCCGGAAGACAAGAACACATTATACCTCTAGTGTGCGGTAAGGTCATTAGTCTATTATCCTCCTTTTGAAACTTGTGCATTTCTGCAGTATTTAGTGGGTGTTTAATATGGTGCATATTCTATTGTATTAACCTGTAGTTTTAACCCTTCTGATCGTCTTTACTGAACAGGAAGAAGAGCACAAGTCTCATTACATTTTATGTTACTTGTGTCCTTCTTACCGCCCACCAAAGATATTTCCCGAAATGTTGTAATTTTGTTGTCTTGCGAGGAGGCCACGGCGTTGTTCTGTGTTTATGTTGCCGTACTGTCCACAGTTATTGCGTAATTGCGTTCCTTCTCTTCCCATAACGTGTCTGCTGGGCCGTCTACTAGCAACACTTTTTCGTTCCTTTTCTTTCAGTTTGTTGTTTCGTTGTTTCGCCACGCACTGACGGAATTCTTTCTAAGTTGTTTTGTTTCCAAACTGACCACAAACCTTTCAAGATTGGTTTTCTTTAGCTGTATGTTCGTTTACGGCTATTTATTCTCTTGCTTTGTTGCGCGTTACTCACTGACTGAATTCTCAGCGGAGTTGTGTGTGTTTTCCTTTGCATTCTGTTGGACAATAGAATCATTTTGGCTGTTTACTTGTCTGTTTGTCTTTGCGTATTCACTGGTTTTCTGTGACACATCATTTTCTGCAATGGAATAGGTTCAAAATACTTAGTAACTTGCTCACATTACAAGAATCGTTTAAAAATAACAAGTTACCATCATTATGTTAAAATAGAGAAAAAAATCAAGTTTGGTTATCCCTACTGTTTGCGCTCTACTTAACAACGATATGTAAAGAAGGCTGTATTTTTCTCGTTCTAAATAAATAGATTTTTACTTCTACAGATCAGACAGATCAGATATTGCAAGAACATTCCAGATAATACCGGCCAAAGACGTTATAAAAGAACTAGACTGTTACGCTGCTATTTAGTTCCATGACCAAATTGAACGCTGACATATTGCAGGTGAAGAAAGGGAATTGTGTACTTTAGCTGGGGGGGGAAGTGGAATCATTTTCACCAAAAATAACATACGTATAGGACATAGCAATTCACGGGTTGCAATATGGCGCCGTTCAATTTGGTCACACAGGTAGACCGTGAGTACGGTCGTAGAAGTACAGGTTTGGACACTCGCCTATCTAACAATGTATTTTGCTTGACCCCCTTGTTGTTTGGCTGTAGTTCACCAAGTTACCGAGAATGTTGTGCGTCTTTGGCGCTGTAGTCAGGGGAGTCGGGCTCAAACTCCGCCCACTATTTTCCAGTGTCATAAAGTAAATATAGATTGCTGGAGCCATGCTTTAAAATTGTGAGCGAAAGAAGTATTTCATAAATTGGTATAAAATACGTTTTGATAAATTGTTTATCTTTATAATGTAAACACTGGAAAGATGTGGGAGGGAAGTGGGCGGAGTTACGAGCCCGACCGCCCTGATTTCAGCGCCAAAGACGTACAATATTCTCGGTAACTTGGTGAACTGCAGCCAAACAACAAGAGGTCAAGTTTCCATAGGCGAGTGTTCAGACCTATTCTTCTATGACCGTGCTCGCGAACATTGGTCTTTCACCCCTTGGTATCAACATCCCACCTACAGAATAAATGGGTTAATAAAATTTAATTCTCCCGTGACCAAAGAGGATTGCTGTCCCTATTTTAAAACTGAAGCAATAATTGTACTCAGTATCACTGTTTAGACTCGTGGCGAGAACTCCTCGCTTGTCTGTACACTCAAGTAGATTCCAGCTGCTGATAGGCTTTATTTGCTGACACAGAAGTACACCAACTGCTTTACAGCAGGAAGGTTAACTGTTTGCTAGGTTTCAATAGTTTCTCTGTTCGGTTATTATCATTTCACTACGCAAATGAGAATTGTGACATATTGATCTTAAACGTCGGAAATTCGTATGCAGGCGGTTAAACTGTTTGAAATAAACTTCGTCAAATACTATAAGTACAGCCAGTGATTTTGGTGAAAAGAATTCTGCAAAAGTTGTGTATTGATTTCAGGATACGTTATAATTATCACACTTGTTTGCGTGAGTAACATCTTCGTAACTGAACCACGATGTAACTATCATCAGCTGGAGACATGTGAGCTAATAGTGAAGACGTCAAACCCTCGTGATATGCCATCGTATCAACAAGCCGACGGAGTAAATTAATTCTGATTGGTCCATTAAAGTACAAAGAGTCTTGGCGCAAACACTTAAAAACGGTTACCGGCTTGTTACCAGTATATAGAAATTAATCATGCGCTCAAATATTGTCCTGAACAATGGTTGAGGGCTAAATGCAATTTTTCCAACGGTCCAAGCATAATTTAAAGCACTTTTTCATCAACAAACATAAATGGGAACTTGGCCTCCCCTCTGGCTACGCCACTGCACATACATGAGATCCACAGGAAACTCAGGCGGACTGCACCGGGTTGACAGAGGCCCTGTGTTCAACCAGACCGGACAAGCGGTATATATTGAACGTGTGTTGTACGAAGACTTTACAACAAGTGTCGCAGGAGAGTGGTTACAGCGCACTGAACACAAGGGCATGCGGGAGGCAGGTGTGACTGCGCATGCGCGCCTTCAGGAGTGGAAAACATGACTCACGCATTATGCGTGTTCGAATACTCACCATAACATACGCAGATGTATAGTTAGTTCACCGTAAAGTGGGCACTTGCGAAGACTGTCTTGTTTAGAATAATTATTGTAGCTTCACAAGTTACCTTTAGAGACGGTACAATCTGTCCACTTTCATTGTCAGTTAGGGTGCTTTGTTTACGTTGAAAAGATGTAGAAGTCTATAAATTATGTAAGAAGATAAATGATTCTTGTACTTTTATCATTATTTACCTCACTGAGGAAACTTACAATGCAATGTAAAGCTTACTATGATCCTTGAAATAGTGGTTTATGTCTACATTACGTTCATGTAACTTACAGAATAATTTATAGATTTGTCTGCTATTGTTAAGTATTTTGTATATTGTGTAAGCTGCTGGTAATACCTATCTGTATGTTTTGTATGACATGTAGGTTACTGGTTTAGTAGTGTATAGTTCTTCCTCAGAGACAAACTCCAAGAAAATTTGTTGTATATACCTTGTACCATCATTTCTTGTGCATTTTGCAAAACCTCATCTTGTTTGATAGCTGTATAGTCCTTGCTCAGTACTATATCACTGCGTATTTTGTAGGTAGTTCGGTCTGCCTTCAATTTTCGGGAATTTAGTTTGTAATTTTTTCACACTCTGTAGTACTTTTCTCATTATTGTACACTGACAACTCCTAGCACGTAAGTTGTGGTAATTCGGAGGCTTACAAATAGATAAAATAAATATTTAAAAAGTAAAGTAACTAGTGTTTCAAAAGCGTTCACTTTATCCTCAACGACCTACACAGTTAAGTTACTATTTTGTTTTGAGTCCGAGTGAATGGATGTATCCCTCAGTCGAGACGGCCTGACATTTCAGTGGATATAATTACACACACAGGAAAAGCATTAACATATTTAAAGTCAACATAATTCCTAATTAATTGTGGTATCTTAATCTTTATTTTATTGAATGATGAAATTTGTGACGAATGAGAACAATTTTAGTACAAATCACACACGAACTGTGTTAAAAGATGTACAGTTTTAAGTGGGCCGATTTGAGAAAGGAATTGTGCTTCCAATAAACCATAGCTAGGAACAGGAAAGTTTCGCGACTTCAATGACCTGCATGCTAGAATCCATTGTACTATGCATACTCAAGCCCGTCTATTCGTCCATTGTATGCTGTTCCACTGAGTAGCAGCTGGTGGACAAATAGTCGGGGCTTGAGTTTACATAGGATAGTTGAATTCTAACATGGAGGTCATTGAAGTCGCCACAATATGATGCTGAGAAAGAGTGAGTGAGTGAGAGATTTTTGGTCAGCGCCCAACATCGAGATCTTTAGCGCTAGTGAGGGCTGACATGATATGAGTATGGAGCAGCGCCGGAATGAATGGCCGGGGAAACTGGAGATCCCCGAGAAAACCCGCCGACCAGCGGCATTGTACGGCACGCCCCCGTCGAGAATCGAACCCGGATCGCTTTGGTGGGAGGCGAGAGGTCTGACCTCTCGGCCACTGCGGCCCCATATGATACTGAGAGCAATCTTAAAATATATTTATAAACTAGATAAGCCTGAATAGTAAAAACAAAGAATGGCAAGGCAAATTTTTATTTTGCAGAGGAATCCATTTGTGCTTTTAACTGTCCGTATATTGTAGAAAAATGTTGCAATTTTATTGTACTTTTAGAACATGCTCATATATCAGTAAATTATTGTGTTGACACGTGGTCCAGCCTATATTTCGCTTGTAATAGAGATATTTTTGCGAATTCAGATGGACCCCATTTAATTCGACATGTTTCGCCTAAGTAAGCGCGGAATTACATATAGTGGGAACTTATGTCTTCTCCGATGCCGTGGCAGCTTGTCAACTACAAACACGTGTTCCGTAACACAATAGCCTACATAATTACACGTTACCACACCACACAATAATTATTACGACCAACAATTCCAGAACAAGTGATCTAAACTTGGATCTGTGAGAAATTATCCACTTCGGAGAAATTCCAGACGTTTCGGTAAAAACTGAGCAACTGAAGTTAGTGAAACTTTGTTGATTGTTTCAGTGTCTAAATGCTAATTATATAAAAGTAATTTCCTCTTAGTTCTCAATGAATTTCACTTGTCTTTTAAATAATTTCTCAGTGAATTCTACAGGTTCATTAGAAACAGATTGTTAATTAGAATTTCAGCGATTAATATTTTACTGATAGTAACCACCACTTCGTATTTGTAATGTGTTGAACGAACTGTGTTTACTTTTCAAACGTCAATGTTTATACACAAAAGAAGCGGGAAGATATTGCCAGCGTTTACCTTAACACTCCACTATACCCCTGCCATGTAAATTCTTGGTTCTTAAGTCGTAATATTTGTTTTAGAGTAAAAATTAAAAATGTATTCAGCTAAGAACCATTTTGATGTTTATGTTCTTTAACATTTCTGCTCTAAGTTTGCTTTATGAATTTCATTTAATTAGTTAACAGTGAGAGAAAAATAGTACACTGATTTTTTCTCAATTTGTTTGCGGATTGAAGACTTAACATTCATAAGGGGCTAAGTGCCAAACGGTTAGTTTCGAGATAATGACGAAAACAGTATATTGCGACAAACAAATGAACAAGGAACTATGCAAATGCGTTCACATATTTATTGCAACACGAAAGTAGTAAATAGGAGCAATAGAACAGTAATTAATACAAAACACTTATGAATGTCAATATATATTTTTTCAATGAACTAAAATGTTTTGATGTTACTCCAACCATGTAATTGTGCTCATGTACGGTGCGCATGAATATCGCTAGGAGATAGCACTTTAGGTATGTCTTCGATCTAATGTTTTGCCACCTTTCTATGCATCTAACTCATTTTTGTCGAAAAAGGTACTTAGCCCCTTTTGAACGTTAAGTCATCAATTGCATTTAACAAGTAATGCAAATTTAGTACTAAAATGTTAAAGATCATATACATAAAATTGGTTCCATCGAACACATTTTTAATTTTTACACTGTAGCAAATATTACGACTTAAAAACGAAGAATTTGTACACTAGAGGTGTAGCTGCACCGTCTGGTGCTCAGTGCAGCGACGGTGGCGCGTGGCGGGACTTTATGGAACTAATCTTCTGGCTCGGCTCGCGATCTCTATGCTTTCTTCTAGTATACTTGTGTTCTCTGTTTCCCCTTCTACTCTTCCTCGCGCAAGTGCAGTTTGCTGAGGCCCTGGCCAAGCCTCTTGCTGCTAGCGTGGCCTATACTTTTACTGCTTCTACAGCTCTGGTTCTAGTCAAATGTAAGTGTCTGTAGCTCCAATAGTTGTTTGCTTGGGATCTTGTTCCCCACGGCGGTAAGGCGGCTGTCGTCATCTATATGTAACTAGATTTTATTAAGTCTTTAGCCTTTATTCAAAATTGCTGTTTTGGTTGCCGTCTTTTGAAAATTGTGGTTTCGGATAAAAACTAATTTGGATAGGTTTGCGTAGAAAGATTTAACTTGGTACGTTTTCATTATTTGTAATTTCTCGTTGAACTGGTAGAGTGTAATGCGCCGAATGCATTGTACATAATTTTTTATGACTGTAGTTTACCTGAATCTAGTCATTTTCTCGATAGTTTGCAGTTTCATAATAGTGATTTTTGATTGTCCAGATTGGAGCTCGTTGACGCGTCATTTGATATACGTAAAGTATATTGTCTATTTTGGTAATGAATTTTGAAACACGCTTATGTGAGAAATCATGAATTTTCTAATATTGCCTGGTTAAGTCTCTCAAAACTGCTAAAAACAGCTTTTTTAAACTGTCGTATCTAGGAAAATTCACACCGGATTCGAAAAACAGAATGATATAAAAAGGCACTGGAATTTGAACTGTATGTATAATTAATAAAATAATACGGTAACTGCTTGAAGTCTCACAGGAAAATGAATAACAGTAAAGTTCTGCGCCAGTTGCTGGGTTTGCGTGTAGAGGCGATAATGTATTATATACGCCGACCAACGTCACTCTTAACGCTCCATTGGTTTTGTGCCTTACGTATATCAACGCAGCCTACCTGGATAAGAACCTCCACTACAATGATCTGCTGTTCAAACAACACCAGTTATAATGTACCGGTGTGTTAACATCAGCCAATAACAGCCATTAAAAGAGCATTATATGCACTGGCTGCTACGTACATGGCCTTGAACATTCAACTGCAATGATAAGAACACTTATTTGAATGTTGAATTCTCTTGAAATGTGAATTATCGTATTTAACGTTAGAGTGAAACAAGTGTAATGGTTAACAAACCTGTAAACGCGAGCACTCCACTTTCGACCGACATCGCGTGGGGAAGTCCCATTGTCGTTTATCTGGCAGTTTATGAAAATGTTAGTCGTTAAACTGAGTCGAGGGAAAAGAGACGAGAGATAGCGTAAACATGCAAGAGGCGTCGAAGATAGCACTTACACATACCTATAGTCGCCTTTTATCGCCAAAAATACGGCGCGACTTGTACACCTACTTTGTAGATAACCCGCCGTGCCGGAAACATGCGACCCTCACTTCGCCAGGTTGGTATCAGTCACGGCCAGAGTTGCCAATGTTACTCAGAAAAAACCCTAACTCGCCTCATAAATATCTCGAAAACTCACCACACTTTAGCTTCATCTTGTTAAATGTAACAATATGCATGTCAGAGTTAATTGTTTAAATGTCCAGTATTATGAATAAATGCGCAAAGGACACGCTCTAAAGTAATTATCATCACCATATTTTAATTTTTTATTTCAATCAGATATTTTATTTCTTATTTAAAACCCTAAATGTGACTAAATTTTGTTCTTATGACATTTTTATGTCTCTCATAGTTTTCGCGTAATGGCTTGTTTAATTCAAAACTTGCATGTTTCCGTTTTAAGGACGACAGTAAAACCAACTCACTTACCAAACTGAAAAAAAGTCACAGCGAATAACGATGTTGTAAGCTACAAGTCCAACTATGTTAAACAACAAAATAAAATATTTTTGTATTTAAAAAAATTAATTTTTTAAATTTGTATTTTAAATTTCAGCATTTTAATTTAAATACAAAAATAATATTTTGTGGTTTAACGTATCTGAACTTGTAGCCTACACCATCGTTATTCACTGTGCATTTTTTCCAGTATGGTAGGCCTGTATAAGTTGGTTTCAGTGTCGTCCTTTAAAACGGAAACATGTACATTTTGACAGTAAAATTAGTATTCGGCGAGATTCTTACCCGCCAGCTAAGCGCTTGGCTAGTTGTGACGATACATTTGATGTAGAGACATGACGGTTAGAGTTGATGGTTTATCGCGGGAAAACTTGACTGTTTGTTGGATTTCAACGTACGTTCAGTCTACCATAAAATTACTGGCTCTCGAATGTATGTGGAGCTCTCACCCTATTTGACTGAACCAATAAGAATTCCTCTCTTGTCATATTTGATGCCTGTTGTTGGTCTGCAGACACCTACATTGTGTCAGGCGTATATCACCCACTCATGCGTGTTGCGAGAAACTGCAATGATTTCAAGGGTATGTAGACACAAAAATGTTTGGCCATATACCATCGTCTCTATTGATGCATAATTCAAGGTCGTCCTACAGCTCTGTCACTTGCGAACCTCTAATATTCAGGTTGCCAGTACCATTAACAAAGCACATTCAAGATGAACCATCGCCATGCAAATATGTAATAGTGCGCTTATAAAAATATCTCCACTATGACTTTCCAAAGTAAATCCGTGAAATTCCTGGTACCTGTCAATGCAGCAGGTTACATTCTAATAAGACAATATAATACTGAGTTAAAGCTCTATGTTCATTGGTTACTGCACCAGCGAGTAGCCAGTTTCATCACAGAACAAGTATCAATGCATTATGCCCTTGTTGTCATGCAGGTTTATTATTACGACTCGGAGTTCCCCAGAGCGTGTACAATAAACCGTGATCCAACTGCTAACGTAACGTAAACGTACAAGCGTTCCAATCCCTGCTGAATCTTCTAAGATTGCTAGTGTCTGACAAGGATTAGAGACCGGGATAATTCGCAGGTTGGCTGGCCTGTAAACTAACCTCCAAGAATATCCGTGTACTCGAGCAGCTGACACAGACTTTCTACAATATGGATCCTGCTTCTTTATTAGTTGCGGTCCTGAATTACAAACTACGCTAACTCCAAATTTAAGAATTAGCAAAAAGTATAATATCTTAACATATTTTTGTATCTGAAATATGATTCTAACGAGAGTAAAAATATTGTATTTTAATCGCTAACATATTTAAGATTATATAAATGCACACGAATAATATATTAATTTTTATTGATATTTTTTTAAATTTTGGAGTTAGCGTGGTTTCGAATTCAAGTCCCCAATTGCTCAACGCCCTCCCGAAGGTTGTATATATAAGTAGGGCTTGGTAGATTTCGCGAAAAGATTTTGCACCACTTTGTTTCAGTGGTATACGTACACGCGTGTAGCTTTTGTTTCGTGATCAGTGATTGGATGTTTTCTACTCTCAGCGTCTTGGATTGGTACAGTCAAATAAGTTACGCCGCCACACAAAGACACGCTGCCAATAACCACGAGGCGTAGGTGAAGCTATGAACGTGAGACATTGAAACAAAGTGAGGCTAAACTCTTCGCGAACACTACCTACTGGCCCATACAAATAAGTCAAAGTCAAGCTGCTGGAGTGACATGAACGAACAGTTGTTGTGAGATCTAGATTATGCCCAATATAAAACGCGAAGTTTGCCAGTGCGTATCAAAGATGTATAGAAGTGTGACGGATGGCAGTTGAGAAGTGTGTGTTACTGGATGCCGCAGAGAGAGAGAGAGAGAGAGAGAGAGAGCGAGAGAGAGAGGCAAGGATGCTGTGCGACCAGATGACTAGAGTCCTGTGAAGTCACCCTCCTGTCTCCTCCCACAACCTACCCACCCCGGCTCTAGCCAGAGTCGCTTCTGCTGCGCGGGCCCACTTACTTAACTGAATTGTCTATCTCCGGAGTTCAAACCCCTCTCCCCCTGCCCCATGGCTTGGCGGGGGCCATTCTCCTAATGCGATGTGTTCTGAGAGCTCTCGCCACACGCTAGTCCCACAACACATGTTCCCGTGGTTGCAACCCTCCTACAACCGCCTTGCCACCACGGCGTCTTCACAACCAGTTAGGCTAACAGCTGTGGACTCACCCCCTACCACCCTCCCCCTTCAACCCCCGGCTTCCATCGTCCTCTGGCTCGGATAAAGATTCCAGCGTCCGTCCTGTCACAACGACGCCACCACCGCTTTCAAACACTCCAACGTCGGATGACATCTTCAGCAGACACGGAACTAGCCGCCCACATATCCGCTGAAGACACTGATTCATCGCTTTAAGGCCATGCTCTTTACTTTCTACTTTTTGCCATTACTAATTTGTTACGCCTAAACGAGAACAGATATCGATAACCTATCAGGCAGTTTTGTTTAAAATCGTCTTCTTCATGTTGGCTGATTTTTTGAGGCAGTCCATGGTAGGTAGTTATTCTTTCACTTTGGTGCAAAAATCTCAAAACTTTTTTATTGGAATGCTTTGAAAACCATTGAGAACTAACAGCAGTCTTACTATGCGCAAATATGTGTAAACGTTTTGTAATATATTGCACAAAAAAAACATTTTTTCTTGATATTTGGTTTGTTTCCATAGCAAAATTGTTGGTACTATAAGTGCAAAAATATGAAAGACTGTGACCGTTATTGCTACCAAAAAAGTAGGTAAAAGTTGTGATGTTTTTGCGACAAAAATATTCAGAGATTATTCGATATGACAATTATGTTGTTTTAAAAAAAATTCAAAATCACTGTTAAACTGCCGGTCGTGGCCTAAATAGTTGTCTATTTGTTGTGTTACGATGTAAAGTGGGCGCGTCTTATTTGCAGAGACGAGGTATTATTAGCGTGTTCGCTGGCGTGTAGGCCTATACTTCGCATAGACCCAACATTTACTCGAGCAGACATCGCCTATTAATTGGCTGTTTACTGACTGACACACTGCTACTCCTACATTAGACCAACGAGACGTTGCAATGTTTTTTTTTTCTAGGTGCCTCCAGCAGGTGTCAAAGAAGTAGATACAGGACAATTTCGAGAATATGTTTGAAGAAATAAGTTAGACTTTAAATACTTTGGCACTAAAACAGCATGTATGATAGGTGCAACATTTATCTGACACTTTCTAGAAACCCAAGGAAATAATGAACCCGCGAGGAAACAAGTGCCTAATACCTTGCTTCTGGTAATGTGTACAATTGTGCCAGAAACCAACGAACGGTTCACCAAATCTGAGTCACAGATATGAGTTCGGACTGTGTTTTTAGTTCAATGAATTCAGTGTCTAAAATAATTGTGGGGTGATTGCTAAAGCAACACGAACTTTTGGTGTTGAAGTCCTTCGTAAAAGAAGTAGGAAATTTGTCTCTGCTTAAAGGAATAAAACATTAGCGGATTGTCCACGAAACAAGGGAATGTTAAAGTACACCTAGTCTATGTCATATTTGAAAACTTCTCAAAGACTCTGAGACAATAATTACAAACAACAAACAGCAGGTATTGATTCATAAAATAGACATCAATTACTCACGTGTTCAACTCTCCATGGGTTATTGTCCTCGACGACGCATAGAGTCACTGATTCTTGGTTAAAATAATTATGCATCCACCGTTTCAATACCTCACGTGCACATCTGCAGCTATGCTTCATGGACTGTGTTGTATGTTTGAACTCTCAGTGGCTCGTGCTTCTACCCACTAATCACAGACGTGGGGTCGCAGGACTGTTCTGATTTGCACCGTTAAGGCTCGGGTTCAGTCGCCATGTAGAATTTTATTATTTTGCGTTTTTTTTTTTAATTCTTAGAAGATAAATGTTAAATATGCTATTATACCTCAAATTCTATTTACATTTCGCTACAGTACAGACCTTGCGATTTAACTGTTAACTTATAATTATGCTGCAATCTGTGTGGCAATTTTTTTTAAATTCATAATTTGCCCGATAAATAGCGACCTAACTATACATAACTAGCTCTATTGCCATGTTTGTATTGTAGCTCAAGGTAAGTTCAATTTGCAGTATAGTCGCCGATTTAACATTTTTCTTCTCAGAATTCCAAAAAAGTGCAAAATAATAAAATTCAATATGGCGACTAAAACCGGGCCTTAAATTAACAAAGCATCTGTACAAATACACTCTGCTAATAACCATGAAGCAAAACTACAGATGTGTACGTTCATTGAAACAAGATAGTGCAAAATTATTTTCCCAAAAAATCTGCGGCTCTATAGACGAGGAATACAAGTAGAGTGTTTAAAGCAGCACAAGTAGTTTTCTACAACGTAATTGCGTTACTGAAAGCTGCTGTAAAAATGCTGTAAGTTTACATACGTAGCATGCGTCTTCCAAGACCACTGATTAAACGTAATGGCCTTTCCTCGACCAGTGTTACAAAGCCGTTTATTTTAAGAGCCCTTTGGAAAGTTTTCCTCCTTATCAGCTCTTTAAAAACTTTTAAGGCGAGTACACATTAGTCCTGGCGCTCTTTAGTGGCTCGAGATTAATGCCACCTATTGAGACGACTACATATAGTGCGGCGCACCTTAGCTTGTCCTAGCGAACATATCCGGACAACTTGTTCTCTGTACTTTTAACACTATATAACAGTATGCCATGTGTACAGCGCTTTGTTGATATTTCAAGTACAATTATATACTGAATTATATTACTTACTATTATAATATAGAGTCACGTTTGAAATATTTGCACGCTCTATTAACTATTATTTGAGAATAAGCTTTCAAAATATTTCCGTAGTGCTACAGATGAAATAGTGTAGATTATATGTCGTTAATTGAAACATGCAAGAAAGTTGCATCTCCGTGCTCACAGTACATATAAGTGGATTTTTTTGTATGTTTAAATACGACTAGTACTGCATATTCTAAGGTAAGGTATTTTAAAAAAATGCCTTAGCTTATTTGTGCTATTAAGCCTATTACACAGGGACATATTTATTGTTCGTGGAAGTAAGCATCAATGGTGTGCAACAAAGGGGGCAGCACTATCTAGCGCTCTAACTATCATCTTACCAAACTAACTGACGAGTTCCTACTGCGAACTTTCTTGTTAAGTGCATATTCTTCAGCTGTTTTTGAGAAACATGGGTGTAATTTCCGCGATTTATATTGTGTCTGTATCAAACATAAATTTTAATTTACAAAAACGGAAATATTCACGGTTGTGGATAATATTCTGGTTTATGTGCCATGATTCGTGATCTGGTAATATTCCTCCAATAGCGTCTTGCGTTCAGCTAAGAACTATTTGCTATACTATATTTAGTCTTTGTAAGCAATTACGTTCAAAGACAGTTGCGCGCGCATAACATGTTTTTGTTTGCATTCAACATGTACAAGAAAGATAACGAAAAATATAACCCTTCTTAGCCCGCACTAGCTAGTATACAAGCCCTTGAATGCCAGTAACTTATATACTCGGTAGACACTCACGCGATACAACTTTGCTACAGGTCTAAGCGAGCAAGAAGGTGCACTGTCTTGTATAAGAAAGATGTACTGAACATGTGTACTGGACTCAACAAACATGTTTTGGCAACTTGTTACTGGTTTCGCCCAGCGCCAGAAAATAAAAACTTTCCGAAACTTGTAGTTAAGAGACACTTATGATCGTGTGTTTACTGACAGTGAACTCTCTACAACTATCGTGGGCAGAACTAAGTCGGGTGTTTACAAATGAGAGAAAACTTAGTGTATGACGACAATGACATGTGTGTTTTCTCCGAGTAGTCATATTATTCTTCCCTCATTCTATTCCATCGATGCATATTTTTTTCCCCTTTTCTTTCTACGCACAATGATGACAACAGTTTGTCCCACAGCAGGATACACACTCTTATCCAATAGCGTATTTTGAATTTGATGCAATAGTGATAACAAAGATTAATGCTCAGTCTCAAAATTTCAAAAAGTAGCAACAATTAAAATTTACGTTTTGCAGACATCTCGTTAGTTCGACGGTGATGTGAAAATGAAAGTACGGCGTGGTGTAAATGTTTGCAGTTGATGATTGTGAGGTTACAGAATATTTAGAAATACAGAAGTGAAGTTGCTTCACTTGCCAGCAACATGGCAGAAACACTTACCACCAAGGCGGCTGCCATGCTAGCCGGCAGCCAGGCCGATAGGAAACCTGCTGTAACATGCAGGAGCCAAACATACACGGGGCTGGCATCAACGGTTCTGGTCAGCCCGTAAGCGGCGAAGTTTGCTCGTGTCAAATGAACTGCCATGTCATGTCACGTCTGTATTATTATCTAGTCTGTGCTGGAGGCATCCAACAGCGTGAAGCGTGTAATAGACTGAGAACATAGATAAGAATCATTACACATTTGGTTGTGTCACGTGTCACCTAAGGAGAGGCGGGTTATATACGTGTGAAGTAGTTACGGGTGACGATGACGTCATACACAAGCTAAGGCGAGATGGGGTATGAGCGGAGATGCGGAGGTGTGGAGGCGGTGACGTCATCATATGACAGTTGATATACGCTTGGCGACGACACGTGTCGGTAAGGAGAGGTGGGTTATATATGTATGACGCAGTTGCAGGTGACGGTGACGTCATACACAAGCTAAGGTGAGACGGGGTATGAGCGGAGATGCGGAGGTATGGAGGCGGTGACGTCATCATTTGACAGTTGATATACGCTTGGCGACGACACGTGTCGGTAAGGAGAGGTGGGTTATATATGTATGACGCAGTTGCGGGTGACGGTGACGTCATACACAAGCTAAGGTGAGACGGGGTATGAGCGGAGATGCGAAGGCGGTGACGTCATGACGTGGCTGAGTCGCGGCGATTACATGGCGACCATGACACAGTATCGGGCAGCGGCGACACGGCTCTTAGCAGAGACACGAGTTTCCCATTACCACTATCAGGGCGCGCAGGTAATTAAAAGTTTCCTGTTTGTTTCTGGCCGCATTCCACCCGGCCAGCCGGAGAAAATAGGACCACTTCATTGTTGTCCACTACTTGTCCCCCCCCCCTCCTTCCTGCTTCTCTAAACTCCACGAGAAGCTACGGTTTAACGTCGACGTGGATCTGCGGATGAGGGAAGGGTCTGAGAACAGCGAAGGTCAGTATGTATGTCTGAGATGCGGCAACATGCCAGATAGAAGCATGGGCATGTTTGGTCACCGTTCATTATCGCCCAACAATGCCTCTACCTGCACTCGAGAAGCTGGTTCCTGGTAGACCAGGACAAAAATGGGGAGCCTTCCTCTTGTACGTCACTGATTGGCGACGTCAAGACCAGAGGCTGTGCGGAGGACGAGGGCGGATGTTAGACGTCGGTGTGCATCTAATATCACTGATGTCGCAACTGGGCTAATAGCTCGTAGAGAGCTGACATAACCAAGTAACATTAGAGGCTTACGAGCAGAGGCGCGATGACTAGTAAACGACTAGTTGGACCACAAATTTTGTTGTGAAGAGTTTTGCAGCAGTTTGTTTGAATGCATTTTAAGTGAACATCACTATCTCTGCTTCATGGCTACTGGCAGAGTGTATTTGTTTGAAGGCGTCACTTATTTGACTGACCCAATCAGAATAAGGTTACTGCGACAACACACGTCTGTGATTGACTGGTAGAACCACGAGACTTTGACATGACCGTGAAGTTGAGCTGCAGATGTGTACGTAAGACACTGAAACAAGCTGGTGCATTCTTTTCACTAAAAATTGGCTCTAGTTATCAGTAGGGACCTGAAGAATTCGCGGATTCTCTGACATGTAGGCTAGCTTCCAAGAATATATATGTACTCAAACATATAGCAGCTGTTCATTGACTGCTCGCTGACACAGTGATATCACATGACTGTACCTTTATATAGTTGCTTCTGTATTATTGGTTCAGCTCTCTCCAGAAAGTGTCAAATATGTCAAGAACCCATTGTGATAGTTACAAGAGTTTGCAGTTGTCTGTATTCTAGTTTGTGCTCAAAAGAAAACACGAATTTTCCCAGTCTCTATTTATCAGTAGAGCCACGTGTATGTCGCACAAAGATTGTTGCATTTTTTTGTCTCAGTACCTTAAGAGCACATCTGCAGCTCAGCTTCGTTGTTATTGTTGAGACGCGTCTCTCATTTGACTGCACCAACCAGAATAATGTTACTGTAACATCACACGCATGTTATGTGCCAGTAGAATCCCAACTCAAGCTAAAACAACCAATCAATGACCATGATGCACGGCTGCACATAAGGCATTGAAACCAAATGTTGAAGAAATCTTTTCACCATAAAATCGTGACTCTAGTCTTCAGGTACAACGGGTTCGGCAATTGTTAACTTCTGTATTTATTATGGGCTCATGTCCATAAGTTTCCTGCTAACAGACATCCAATAGTAATCGTGGTAGAAATGTTTATACTTCTGTATTATAGCCTGCCGTAAAGTGAATATGTTAATTTTTCCGGTTCTTACCTATGACTTTACGAGGAGCTCAAGAATAATCTTTGGACCGTGAACTCCCAATGCACCCTCCACTCTTCAACCGTCATGTAAGGAACCCTGAACCACAGCTACTCCGAGTACAACCCTATCACTACGAGAGTCATGCTTCTTGCACACATCCTGGTTTCTACCAAGCAGGACGTCGTCGGCTCTGGTAAAACAACACGTGCAGTGACACATTGCCCAGGTTGTTCCCCAGTCAAATTTAGGCCTCATAAAATATTTAAATAGTGACTTAACCTATTTCATTACTTTCCATTTTCAACAATGTATTCCAAATAGTAAACCGTAAATATGAAATAGTTAAATTATTTAAAATTTAAGGTGATAATTACATCTCTCTGTGTATTAACGACTAAAAATGACTCCAACACAGAATTTTTTGTACTTTTGCAAAAACAATATTTCGTAAACTAGTTTCCAAAACAATTTTTGTGAGTTTACAAATATATCTTATACTTTACAGAAAATGCTTGGTAATACACACATATGTACGTAGGCCTATATTTACAAACTATTTTTTTAATACGAGTACTTTTTGTACATTTACAACTAAATTCTTGTTCATTATTGTTTCAAGTGACAATAAAACTTTTTTGGCAGTCAGTTTCCAAGAATGTTTTTTGTAAAAGTACGAAATATTTTGTAAAACGTGACAGGTCATCGTATGTTATTTTGTTTTATTTCGAACAATCTGCTCATATAAGTGTATCCATCAAGTGCCGTTAGGTATCTGGTAAATTTAGATGCCTTTAATTACCTGCGACATTCTTGATGTAATGCCCTGGAGAAATAAATGTTTTTACATTAGTTAAACAAACTTTTTTAACTGTGTAGTACCAATTTAGTCCAATAATACGCTCATAATCGTAAAGTGTGTTGTTTCTATTAAGAGACATTGCTGGTAATTCATCTCACTCTTCATTTATTAGATGAAACTGAATAGTTTTAGCCAAAGTTGTGACAAAGCCGAGCAGTGCCCGGCTATAACACCAATCGCAACAAACCCGGAGTATTGAAATATTTCTTCCTCCAGGACGGTCGAAAACCGGAATGTGTGAAAGTAGCATAACCGCCAGTAGTAGAAGCTCGATGTTTCGATGTGGCAACCCTGTAGACGAGGGTCATATTATAGTCTTCGATGTGGCAACCCTGCAGACGAGG
>PNEQ01060585.1:0-115975 GCA_003012365.1 Medauroidea extradentata | reverse complement strand
TCACTATAAACTGAGCACTCAGCAGAACATATAATTAATTAGAAATTTATTTTATTTGGCCAACGGATGTTAACTTTTGATAGTGTTGAAGTGACTGGTTTTTAGTTACACCGTAGCTTTCATGTTACAATTAGTAAAGATGCCCGCAAAGCGGCTGAAAGAAAACTTCATGCAGTGCTCACTTTGTTGTTGACGGACTATATCAGAGCCTGGCGCTCCCATGACTATCGCTTTACCTTATAGGACTGTGTGCGATGTATCGATTATGTTAGAAGGCTTCAAAACTGTATTTATAGCAAACGTACATTAGAATTACTACCAACGTATTCAATAAAAGTTTAAAGTGTTGGAAATCTTTTTATCTGAGATATATGAACGTTCCCTAAGAGAAGAGTTAGTATTACCAACTGAACAGTTTTTGTGGACCTACGTATTTGTGGGGGAATTTTGCCGCGTTGCAACTTATCGTCTCTCTTTTGTTTGCTGTGTCGTTTGTGTCGTGTGTATTGTCATCGGCCTTTTCTGTCGCCATTTATCAAACACCGTATTTTGTTGTCTTATTTCATTATTCTTGTTGTTTCGTGTTTGTTGTCTTTCTGAATACGGTTATATTCCACTTCGGAATTGTAGCATATGCATGTTATATGTTTGTTGACAACAACTAGTACTGACTTTTCTTTGTTGCATTTTATTTTATAGTAGAGTTTTATCCTGCAACTCGTCAACATTCACTATAAATCGCACATGTCTACAAAAAACTGTGAATTTTATCTTTCCTGCTGCATTTGTGGGATACTGTTGCTTGTAAGAACAGTTGAAACCACTGTGTAACGTAAATTAAATGATAAACAGTACAACATAGCTACTATAAGTAACTTATTTGATCGACTATAACAGGGTCGTTTCTTTGGTTACAAGGTGGTTCGTGGAAGCCTGTCATTGTGTGACATGTACTTTATTTTGGTCGGTAAACATATTTAGAAAAACTTGAATGGCCTCGTATAAAACGTTTGTTTCAAACACGTTATAACGTTTCGAATGACATGACTAACAACTCTGAGCTGTTGTTAAGCTTACAGGCAAAAATATATACAATTTGATATTGTCTTCCTCTGCCTGCATTACGACTTTTATTCCATGACAAGTATTGTAACCACGCAAGCCGTTTGTTTGAAAACACAAATGAGCGCGTAATCTCAAATAAGTCATCCGAAAAGTTTAACAGCTGAGTACATTCGATAATACTTTCAAAATGATTTGAGTTCGGAAATGTCATAAAAGTTGTATTATTCTCTATGCTATTTTTGATACTGTATATTTGCGGACATTCCTCTTCACAGTTCAAATATTACAACAGGCGTAATATTTGAACGAAGCGTATTGTTTTCAGACAACCACGGATCACATGCCTCACCCACTTCACCCGCCACTGACAATATTCTCCGAACCCGGTGGCTTCGGTATCCCAGTATTTTGAAAATAAAATAAAATATAGTGCGTATGCAGGATCAAGAATTCGTATCGTGGAATGACTCTCAGTACGTAGACTACTGAAAATATTAACTTCGGGTTTAGCCTTACTTTTGTCATATTGTGGTAGGATTTGAAAAACCTTCTGTTTTTGTTCGTGACATTTTGTTATCCCCATGAAAACATAAAAAATATTGTTTTTTTCTTTCACCTTTTAAAAAAACTCTGCTCATATACTACGAGAAGTTCGTATCTCCAGAAATGTTTAAACAAAATAAAATACATCTTTACTCCACTATACAACTGCAAACAGTGATGTTTCAATGCCTTTCTTGCACACAACTGTACCTCTGCAGTGTGTCTAAGTGCACAGATTACTCTCATTTGACTGAGACAATCAGAACTTGGTTACTGCGACAACACACGTCTGTGATTTGTGGGTAAAATCTAAAACATTCAATCACTGATCACGAAACAAAGCTGCTGGTGCTTACGTAAGGCGCTGAAACAAAGAGGGGTAAAAATGTTTTCGCGAAAATCAGGAGTAGTTAGTAATCTGTGTTCTGAAAAGGTAAAACTGGTAAGTGTGACTTGTGATTTGGAAAATGCCACTCCCTTAATTTATGTATTTGTTAATTTTAACGAACAACTGCAGTATGAAGAAGCATAATTGTTTTTTACTATCCTCTTCTTAAAAAAGTACCCTCACTATTAAATGAAACTAAGTAGTACACTGGACAACCAGCTTTTGTTACCAGAAAAAACATACTCCACAACTAATCATGATCTGTTTGAAATATGCCGACATGCACCGGAGCGTAAGTTTGCTGTCCAGTTTCCCAAGTGGGCGTGACTAGTGGTTACGAAGAAAAATTCCTTAAAAGAGAAAATTAAAATAATAGTGAATTGTCCTGTAAATACTTCTGAGTCTCTTTTCTTTTTCCGTTGCATTCCGGGAAATACCGTAGGTTCAGCTTGGCTGGGCCGCTTTGATTGGACAGTTTATTTTTGCTTAGCTGTGAAGCAGGGACTTTCGCTCTGAGAGATGACGAACACTGACCCTCGTGAGATCATTTGAAGATAAGTTGGACTTCTGACTCTTTAACACGCGAATATCTCTCGTGATTGGGTCGTTGTTATGAGACTCGTCCTTGAGGACTCTAAGCCAATAGCAGACCTGCACGAACACACGCAGCAGCTCCCATGCTATGTTGTCACGTGTACACTCACTGGAGCCGCAGCCAATGAAAGCTCAGTTGTTGCAAGAGCGTACTATGCACTATAGCATGTAGTTTGTAACTTGTCACAGTGCATATAGGAGCGCTAAGAAAGTAGGCATGGTAGAATAGTTTCCCAGACATCCATGGTAGCACTCATAGACTTTTATAAAACAGTCAAATGTATACTGAAGTTACCAGACTTGTATTGTAAAATATTGCATATTTAAAGGCGGAAGAACGGTAACTGTCCCATACTGAGTTTTGGTTAGTTAAATCTTAAAAAATTTTAAGAAGTTTTTTATGGTGTGGAATACAGCCGGTACACCGCGAAAATTTCTTGTATTTACTCGTTGTTTGTTCTGAGAAACTTACTAGGAAATTGCAAGTTAATGTTAAGCCTAACATTTATTTCGATGTTACAAGATTGATGACACTGATGTTAACATTCAAGGGGGTCTGTTCGCGCCACAAACTAACATTTTTTAAATAGAAGTGGAAACCTCTTGGAAGTAACACCATCCCATTACACTTGGCAAGGGTAGAAATCAGAAACTTATGAAAGCGAGTCGGTCAACTGAGCGACCACACATAGGACCGTACTTAATACTAGGATAGACAGGTGGAGGGGTTGCCTGAGCAAACTCTCCCCTACAGGAATCGCTAACGGGGAACACGAGAAAATGTAACGATATGCAGTGAGTTAACTTATCGCAGTTCGATATGTTCGTGACATTTCCCCAGCGTCTATCTGACGGTACGTGGTGCAATATTGACGTCTTGTAAACGAGCTGCTTACGACAACGTCGTTAAACGATAGCAAGTTTTCCTCGCTGAAAAAATAAGCATTTACCTGGTAAAGTACCTCTTATGCATACAGTTAGAAATTATTTTTAAACATATTTCGCCACTGTGTAGTTAAGATAGGCATGTTAAGAAAGTATATTTGGAAACATTGTTTCCAAATACAAATGGTAGCGCTCATAAACGTATTAAAGAAACAGTGAAATGCCTACACACTGAAGTAACAAAACTTGTAGTAACATCGCCTATTATTACAGTTTGAAATATTACATTGAACATACCTACATATAGGACATTTTCGGTTCAACGACGTAGGCTGAACTTGACAGACATCTGTACACTCCAGTCTCAGTAATCTGTACATTGACTGTTGCTTCAGTTAGATGGCAGTTTTATCTCACATCACGTAACTGGGTGTTTGTTTCTTGTTTAGATACGGTTGGTTATTCCTACGCATTCATTCAGGAAGAATATTTTATACTGTGATACAAACACGACTTATATAGAAATTTGCAAGTTATTGAAGTCTACCTTGACGTGAGATTTATCAACCCAAATATTAAGTCCTTAATAATACTCTTTATAAGCTAAAAATTTCCACACCCGTCGAATCAGTCGATCACAAATACTTTAACATTGAAAATAATTTTCTCTAGAATTGGAAGAAATGTTTGTAAAGTAGTTCCGTATATGAGACGAACTGCACTTCGCGAAATAATCCTGTTATCTGACATAAACAATCAAGACTTAGCGCGTAACTTGGCGAAATTAAAAAAAAAATATGATGAAGGAAAAATAATACGCCGTAAATATATACTGACACTTAGTCTCTGTCAAGAAACAAATATATGCTGAAAATTGCTCCAAACTGCCTAGCAAAGTAATCAACAGCTGTGATTGGTAAACACCACACAAGCATCGCTTCAAACTTCCCTCGCAGCTTCAAGTAATGTCCTCTTTAGTGATTGTCAAGGTCACAAAAGCGTTAAATATATCTGAGTCCACGACACCTACACCTCCTGGCAGATAAAGTCCTCTGGAATTGTAACGAGACTACCTCCTGCCATAGGTAGATTGCGTATCAAGATTATGCCACATAAGACTCCTTCTAGAGTATAACAATGTATAGAGACCACCCAGGAGACCTGAGCTCCCTAAATATGTTTTATATCACGGCTCCTCGTACCCTTACTTGACATCATGCACGTAGATATTCTCGTAAATGTTTCTACAAGCTCATTCCAGAGCCATATACCAGACTACAAGATCAGACACCTTCTCAAAACCCGGACCACGTTCTCTGTTTTTCCAGACTACGTTCTTTGAGAATGTCAACACACAAACACTCCTCGCTAAGTCTCATGTTATACTGGAACATGGCCTAGAAATGTGCATCAAGTCATGACACACCAGGGATCGCTTCATGTCTGAACACTCACTAGTCACACATGTTTGGTACTTTCCACACGATGCCCATTACTGATCACTTCAGTCTGTTACATATTACACTCCGCCAAAGTTGCCTGCAAAGCCCCGCTGAGTCGTGCTCTATCTTTAGAGCTGCTGATTCTTGTGAAAATAATTTTGTACCAACTTGTTCCAATACCGTACGTGTACATCTGCAGATTTGCTTCATGGTTATTGGCAGAGTGTCTTTGCGAAGTGACGTCTCTCATTTCACAGGGCCAATCAGAACAAGGTTACCGTCACACTACACGTCTATTATTATAAGGTAGAACCTCGAGACACTGACAGCCAATCACTGACCGCGAGGCAGAGCTGAATGTGTCCACGTGTGACGTTGGAACAAGTTGGTGAAAAATTCTTTTCACCACAAAATCAGTTGATCTTCCTGTCATATTCCTCCCAGAACATTTACATTCAGATCCTTACGAGAACATGTGTGGTTAGACCTAATGCACCGTAAACCAACATAGCAGCTTGTGAAATTATGCGAGAACTCTGATTGTGTTACCACATCAAGCCATGTCAAACCTATAAATAACAACACGGTACGCTTTATTATCAATTTTACGCTGCCAACCTAACAATAAGAAGTTACTTTTCTCAACGAATAACGGTTTTTCTTTGCCACAGTTTAAAATCAACGACTGAAGTCAGAGAACATTTATGCCAACAGAAAAGTACAAAAATGCATTAATTCAATAGTTCCACCTCAGGTCACTAGGTTGTCTTCCGCACATTTCTCATTATTATAAGCATGATCGGAACACCGATTGTAGAAACAAACAGATGTTGTATAACTCCTATCTTATGGCGAGGAGTATGATGCCTTGTGACGGAAGGGGGAGGGGACCATCTGCCATATATGTCATAAATATTGTTTATTGCCATAACAACGTGTATAATGCGACTGTTGGTGGAACAACCATGACCTTATTTCTGAATACACCAGAAGAAACATCTAACTGCACTTCGAATCAAATCCGCCATATTATTACCTCAATAAACAATGTCATCCTGGTTGCAGTATGGACTGCTAATACGCCACCTGTACATTTCTTTCATCTGCGGTCCGCTGTTGTTGTGTAAGGGCGGGTACAACTCTGGGGGAGGGGGGGTGATAATTCGTAAAAACTAGCTATGTTCACACACCGAGTCAAAGAAAGGGGGTCGGGGGACCCTCCTCCGGAAAAAAATTAGCTTTAAAGAGAAAATTGGTGCTATTAAGGCATTTTATAACAAAATAATTGAATATACAACTTTAAAACTGTAATATTTTACAGATAAACGATCAGAAAGGGGGCCAGGCCCCTTGCCCCCTGGATCCGCGCCTGTTGGTGTGACGCAGAAAAAAAAATTGTTTGTTCTTTTAGGAATAAATTCTTTAGAAACTAGTTTCCAAAAAAAATTAAAATTGCAAAAATATTGTAAACTTAACAGGAAATGCTTGTAAACATAAAATTGTGTCTGTATGTTTACAAACACTTTAATTATATTTAAATATTATAATTGTATATTTAGAAATAAATTCTTGTAAATTTCACAGCAATATTTTGAAGTATCACAAACGTATTTTTGGCAACCAACTTTCAATAGCCTATATACTTTTTTGTTGACGCACAACATATTTTGTAAAACATGACAGTCCGTCGAAGGTTATTTTGTTTCACAAAAAAAACTCTGGTCATAAATATGTATCCTTCAAGTCCCTACAGGTATTTGGAAAATTTAGAACACTTTGATGACCTGTGACTTTCTTGATGTAGTGCCTAGACAGATCAATGTAGTGACATTAGATTATAAGCTTGTTCTTGTAAAGGTATGAATATTTCTACAGTGTATATTACATGTTTGTGAGGGACTTACCTCCACTTGGTACGACGGTTCTGAAACCAAGTCTTCACCTGGGCGTCTGTCATCTTGAGCGTCTTAGCGAGCGACGCCCTCTCTGCAGACGCCAGGTACTTCTGCTTGTGGAAGCGTTTCTCCAGCTCTGCTATCTGCAGCCGAGTGAAGGAAGTGCGAGGCTTCTTACGTTTGGGCGGTGTGCGATTCTGGTACGGGTGGCCGATACGCCTTGTGATAGGAAATGTGGCTGCAACAACAAAATCGAGCCCTCATATCTCACACCACGTACGTTCATGTCGTCAACTAAGGACCTGAATTACAAACCATGCTAACTCCAGAATTCCAGAATTAGTAACAAAAATAATATCATTTTTCGTGTGCATTCATATCTATATTAAATGTGATACTGATCCAAATACAATAATGTTTCTGTGGCTAGTAACATATTTCAGACAGAAATGAATACGCATAATAAAAATATTATCATATCTTTGCTAATTCTTAAAATTTGGAGTTAGTATGAGTTGGAATTCTGGTCTCCAATTATAAGACATACATAGCTATCCTTGAATTTGTACAACTTTGCTGCTATGCCTGGCGTGCACATCGCCACCTCTGCCTCGCGGTTATTGGCAGATTGTCTGTATTTATACATGTCTCTCACTTAACTGCACATGTTACAATAAGATCATTGTGACAACACACACACGTGAATTTCCGTTAGAACCACAAGGCCAGTGAGAGTTTAAACATTCAACCACTGGCAATATAACAGAGCTACAGCTCTGCACATAAGGCTGTGAAAATAAACGGCGCAAACAAGTTTTCGTCACAAAATCGTTGTTCTGCAGATGACGCTTTGATCTTATGACGCATACAGCACTCATAAAGCTGCCTGTACGTGACTATACCTCTTTGAAGACAATACACTGTCGCTATCATAACATTTCAGTAACAGCTAGAGGCTGGTAGTTCTTGCGAAAATATTTCTGCACCACTTTGTTTCAGTGACTTACGTGCACATCTGCAGTTCTACTTCATGGTTATTGGCAGCGTGTCTTTGTGAAGTGATGTCTCTCATTTGACTTTGCCAATCACAATAACGTTACTACAACTTCACAAGTCTGTGATTTGCCAGTAAAACACCAAGACACGTCACAGCTAAGACGTCCAATCACATATTATGAAGCTGAGCTGCAGATGTGCACGTAAGTCACTGAAACAAAGTGAGGCGAAATTCTTTTCGCAAAAATTAGGGATTCCTACAGATTATGGCATTGAAACAAGTTGGTAAAAAATTAATTTATTTGTTTTGCGAAAAATAAATGGCTCTCTGCATAATAATAATAATAATAAGAGATGATGGTTTATCGCGGGAAAAGTTGACTGTTTGATGGATTTCAATACACGCCCAGCTTACCAGAAGATTATTGGCTTTAGCTTGTACGTGGAGCTGTTGCCCTATTTGACTGGGCCAATAAGAATCCCGATATTGTAATATTGGATGCCTGGTATTGGTCTGCAGACAGCTACGTTGTGTCAGTGTTTTCAAGGCTATCTTGGCACAAAACATTTTCACGATATACCATCATCTCTAATAATAATATAATAATATTAATAGTAATACATTTTCACTGTGTTGAACTTAAGGTATTGTCGTTTCCTCTTACACACTTACACGTTTAAAGTTGCTTTATACAGTTTTGAAACAATACACTGGCTTTCTCATACTTAAAAATTACCGCGAAATAAAGAACACATTTTAGCAATAGCCCGACATAAGGAAATCAGTCTTAGTAATTAATGGGGAACCTACACTTTACTAATTAAATAACGTTCAAACTAATAACTTTTACATGCAATTATTTTGAGAAAAAAGTTTGGTTTACACAACAACATTCGTATCTGAACCATCGCACTTAACTTTCTTTTTTGGTATGTACAGTTTCAATATATAGTTCAGAAACATATTTTAGTTAATTTTGAAGCCAGCAGACAATGTAAGTATTTACTTTATTTCAACGAGTATGATTTGTGTATACTGTAAACTATTTCTGATAAGTCTGTCAATGTAATAGACTAAAAATGTCAGACATTATTTAACAAAGAATATCATTGTAACTATACAAGCAAATAATTTAACAAGAGAATATTTTGTAAATTTTAAAATTTTTGTAAAACTGCAAATAAATGCCTTGGAATAAACTTTTACAGTGTAGGGACACTGTTACGTTAATGTTAAAAAGTGATGGAAAGCTGTAAATATTCTGAAGGGTAAAAAAAATAAAGGCTTGAAAAGTTTACAATTTGTCGTGAATATTCTTGGACAGACCTGAGCTGACTTGGATCATATAAAGTATGATAGTCACAGCTGGACGGACCGCAGCGCTATTTCTCTTCTGTGCTGGCCGCTGTTCTGTGTCCTGGTAGAGGGGATGTTAACTACTACGAGGAACTAACCAAGAAGGGGGAGGGGAGGGACGCCGGTATGTCGCCAGGGTTGCTAGGCAACAGCAGCACGCTATATACAACCCTCGCAACGTGAAAATGGCAGGCTCGCGTGTGAAAGCTATGAACCTCCAGCAAACTGGGTGCATATATCCTGCATGTCGCTACTTTGACACACTTGTTATAAATATGTCCTCTTACCACACTGTCATTACAACACGATGTGACTGTAAAATTCATACTTTTCGCGATATCTGCACAAAATAAACACTATTTATGTACTACGAGAAACAGGTGAATCTGCTTCTTTAAACTCTTGTATCTTAAAAATTGTTCAAAAGTTGTATGAATAACTATTTTTACTAGTCCAACATGTAGGAAAATATTGCAAACGTAAGTTTCCTTCTTCTTCTTCTTCTTCTTCTTCTTCTTTTTTTTTTTTTTTTAAGAGAGAAACGTAAAGGATTTTATTGTAGGATGCATAGATTTCAAGATATGCGTAAAAAACTAGAATTACTCACTGTTGGAAATACATAAAACTATCATAATTGATTAAAATGAGCAAAAGTCATAAGCAGTGAATGGAACTAAACTTACACGAATTAATTATTTAATTGAAATTGTCAAAAATTACACAAAACAATAGTAATTTAACTATATTATGTAAATTAAATTCTTTAGTATGGACCTCGTTAATCCACTCATGCTCAATAATGTTTTAAAATAAATTTTGTACTACAAGATAGTTGTAAACTTTGCAGGGACAACCAATATTGGTAGATATTAAATATGTAACCTGGGAAAATGTACAGAGGACTATAAACCATTATTTTTGTTAATCCAACATGTAGAAAAGTATTGCAAGCATTGAGTTTCTTAAAATCGGATTTTATGGTAGGACGTATAGTTGAACTGAGGTGCAAAACGGCACAAAGAGGCAAATCTGGGCATGCGAAATGTTTGACGGTTATTGGAACACATTCCAGGACAACTAGGGTTATATAAATACAAACTATTTTACTATTACGTACATAATGCATGGATATTTCACTTGACTTGCCAGTTGCATTTAATAATTAAAGTGTATAAAAATTAAATGTACATGGGTTTAAGTAGCAACACAACTGTATTCACAAATTTGGCAAGAAAACTTCTCACAAATTGTCCTTTTTTTATACTATTTTTACCGTCTTTCAAAATCCGGTTTTAAGTGATAGTTTTATGTCACTTGACTTTTTCCTTTTTTTTTTTTTTTGTTAATTTTTTTCTTTCTTATTTTTCTTATTATATTTGACCCTATTCCATTTATGGAGTTTTGTGCTGTGTAAGCCTCGTGTTGACTAAAGCATACTCTGCTTATTTATGTTTTCCTAGTCTGTGTAGTTTTCAGTGAGAGACACATCTGCACCGCAGTGGCGTATGTCCACAAACGACATCCAACCGCCCATAGAACATCTTCAAGCGAATCATATCCACAGTCATGGACACAATAATTGAACAAGTTTCAAGAAACACAGAGGTCGTTAGAACACAGCGCCGATCAAGCGTGTTGGTCGCAACACCTCAACCCGTAAACGAATGTTGGTCTAAAAACGTTAATTTGCACGGGTACAAACTTGACTTGCAGGCACGGGAACTGCCACCTTGGAGCTGGAGAAGGAAGGAAGAAGGTAAGCTGGGTGAGGGCAGGGGGACGTAACTTAATCATGCGACATATCACAACGGCCAGGCTGATCGCTAAATTGCGAGTTTATTTCAAATCCCCTCACGAGCCCCGGCTCTTCTACTGCAGTCAGACGTAATTAGTTACATGACTTTGCTTCCAACGACGAGATGCTTTATACACGGCCAAATTCTCTGTCTCTATCTACCTCTATTTTTTGTAACGTCTCCATCCCTCTTCCCCGGCGAGGCGCGGCAATTCTTCTCATCTCGTATTCCGTTCCTCGCCTTCAGCCTCATATTTCAGGAATGAAATTAAAAAGCGAATTGAAAGCGGAAGGCGGAAGGCGAATTAGCCCCTCGGCCGGCTCCAAGGTAGCATGGTTAATAATTGAGCAGGCAATTTAGACTTTCCCCTTTTAAAAGAATTAAACTGCTCGGATTGATGCGATTATATGCGTCCAGGCGCCTGGAGGGGTGCGGGGTAGCGAGGTGCTGTGCTGGGATAGACGCCTCGACGCCGGGCCGCTAGGAGTGCTTGTGTCACACTGCTTATTGCATTAGCAGGAGCGTCTGTTTGATCCTACACCGTAGACACGTAGATCTCGTTGTCCGCACAATATGCGTGTAGTCACACATGAAAGTTGTGTTTGAATCACTGTGGCTCACATCCCGTCACGTGACCATTTCAACTGCAAAACATTCACGTTGCCTGCTAATCAGGTTTCTTATGTCAAAATTATTTGCTAGTTTAGAATTTACGGAGATTAGTAAATTGGCATATTTTGGAAAGTTTTTAATCTTAGGAATGCGGAAATCGATGTTTACATTTACACAGATGCCATTTTGAAATTTCAATAGCATATAGAAATTCAATTTTAAGCAACAGACACGTACGTAATAATCGTAAAAGATTTTTTAATGTTAATAAGAATAACGATAAAAAAATTTAACGCCGTTATCGCTTAAGGAAAATTAAATTGTAACGACCTATAGTAGATAATTATTTTGTATTAATTTAAATTGATGAGAAAGCAGTAGCGGTGATAATGCTGGGCTGAACAGCTGAAAATAAGACAAACTGTCAACTACAAGAGCTGTATCACGTGACCTTCGTGGCGACGTTAATATTTTGCCGAACTATTGAAAGGCGTGAATATTAATTGGTAGAAAATCATAGGAAGTTATTTTAATTTTCCATTCTGTACATTTTCAGAGTTGAAATTTAACTAAAACATTATTTTAAAGCGATCCGTTTGAAATTTCACAAAGTCGTTCGTACACGTAAATATACACATCTATTTTTGGGTTCGTTGTGATTCAAGCTTTCCAAACATGTGTCACGTTGCATATCTCCATAAATTCAGAACGAAATTACATAACAAACTTGAATACGTTTTCTACTCTCTGTCCTTCAGTGTTATCGTAACTTATTTCTGATTGATCCAGTCAAGGGCAAATAGTCTTGGCATAAATGGCCAATCTTTAAATATAAGCTGCCGACGTGTGCATATTATTGGACCTGTACAAATCTACCCCACACTCATTTATTTTTCCAAAAATGAATTGCATTAATAATGCGCAGTACACGTTCACAAGTATTACACTTTCTGTCATTCAGATACGCATCTGTAGAGACAGGAAATTATTGCTTCTTCAAGGACCTGTAGGTTAGACTTAATTGTCCTATTGATTCTCAAACGTTGACTGTCTATAACATTGATAACTGCCTCTTGTAGCACGGGACTAACTATTTGTTGCTTTGGAGGTTTGTTCTTCGACCGGATAAGTTATTAAATATATGGTACGCTGTGATCCACTGATTGAAGAAAATTAATTAAACTTTTGTTCAAAGTCTTATTCTCTAATTTATTCGCATCAGCATACAACCCCAGCCATAGAGCTGCCGTAAAATGTCAAAAATCTCCACATGGAGAACGGAGTGATATTGTTAAGTCTTGAAATAAGTGTTTGCATAGTAATTTTTTTTACCGGCTGTAGCTAACAACATAATATGAAGATGTGGGACAACATTACGAGCGTCAAAATTACAATACATTTGTATGCAAAGAACTTTCGTAGGGTTTTTGTGAGACTTTTAAAGACAAGCCTATAATTCAAATTGTAAAACGAGGTTTATGGCGTAAAGACAAGCGAATGCATCTGCATACCAATTTTACAAATAAGTTTAGTTATCATGTTGCATCAATCTGGTAAAGCCGTTTTAGGCCATTTTGTAAGGTCCCAACCGTGTTTCTAGTTGCCGTACCGTATTTTTTTTAATATGATTGATATTTGGAAGATAGCGCTGTTTCATCAGATGAAATTTCATCGGCGGAATTATGGACCAAGGGAATGGGAGGGGGGACGGGATTACAAAAAAATATATATCGCAAAGCGACGTTAACGTACAGCTCGTTCCCTACTTATGACAAACTGGAGTAAGCCCAGCTGGACTCGAACCCGGATCACCTTAGTGAGAGGCATGCATGCAGTCTGACCACTACAGTGTTGTGAGGCGATACCAACTGCGAGGGATACGTAGCATTAATACTATGACAAGATTGCAGGGAACGTTATATAAACGTACTGATTTAGAACAGCCAATAATGCAGAAGCCAAACTTGCACATCTGTGATTTTTTCAAGTGTTATTTCGATGGGAGTGAGTTATTAAGCGAAATATTATCGGCCTATGCTTTTGTAGATGTTTGTGGACTCATAATCCAGAATAAGACTTTTAAAAAATAGAAGGAAACATACCTGGTTTACCTGCAGCCAATACACAGCCTACATACATGAAATAAAACTCGAAAATTCCAGAACAAATTGTATAAAATCAAAACATTTAAATGGAAATCAATTCAGATTTTTAAAAAAAATAATTAAAAATATTAAGAAAGATGATTTGGCATACTTCCTTCTAGAAATTTTCATCATTTATTTATTGTATTAATATTTGTATGAAATGTAGCGAAGCCCGATTGTTTTCTCTTATTGTTCTCAAGTCTCATTTTTGGATTTCTGGGACAGCACGGTACTATACAGGCGTATGCCTACAATAGTTATTTAAGGATACGCTCTTTAGCATTTTCTATCGTCATATTTTTATTTTTATATTTGTACCAGACATCTTTTTCTTACTTTAGACAAACATTTTGATTAAATCTTTCTCTTAGGAAATGTTTGCATATCTCATAGTTCTGCGTAATGGCTCATAAACGTAAAACTTTGCATTTTACGATTTTATGTAGGCCTACGCCACTAAAACCAGGTGACATACCAAACTGAAAAAAAATTAAGAGCGAATAAGAATTTCGTAGGCTATAACTTGACATATATATATATATATATATATATATATATATATATATATATATATATATATATATATATATATAAACAAAAATAAAATTTTTTACTATTTAAAAAATTGTTGAATTGTTTAAATATTCATTTCAAAATCCAGCATTTTATTTTTCTCCCAATATGAAAGAGGGCCAAGTAATGGTGAATATCTCGCATCTTTTAAAACTAAAAACTAAATTATTTAAATATCATTGCTATGGAGGATATTATGAGCAAAGTACTTAAAACATTTTTATTGAATTGGAAACATTTTAAAGAAAAAGATCAGGATGAGGGCTAAATAAAATATTTGAGCTAGAGTTTACGAATAAATAAATACAATGCTTTAAAAGGAGCTTCTTATGTCGATTTACCAAAAAATTAAAGATAAGCAAGATGTTTTAAATGTTCAGAACAATTATAAAAATGTTCGTTATGGTCCATTATGTCAGCACTGCATCCAGCAAAACATGTTCCGTAAAAGTAATAAAATACTAACCATTTGAACACGAATTTAATAATGCAAATGAAGGTTTAGAATTTCCAATGCAATTAGACAAAATATAATTATTTGATAAAAATAACAGGGAGACATCTATTAATGTTTATGCATATAATGAAAAAGAATATGAGTACATATATAATTTTACGGGCACCTAAAACGAATGGATGGACATGTTGACTAAAAAGATCTTTCACTCATTTTTTAAATTCAAACCCCAAAACCACGATGCCCTGATTTAGAAACACCAAGGAAGACCTCCAACTGCTGCAACTCAAACCTGAAGATGCCTTTGATAGAGATCTCTTCCGCAAGAGAATATTGACGAACGAGCTAACCCGAGACGTGCAACCGAAGAAGAGGCAAGCTGCCCCTTGGACAGAGGAGGGTAAACAGGCCCACTCTCAAGGAACGAAGACATTTTGGGCTCAAAATAAAGCGAATTTCACTGTAAAATGTAACAAGACTTAACGTGGTTCTAGATGGTGCCAGCGAAATTTATTATTATATATAAAACACTAAAAATAATATGACTCATTAACATGATAACCTACTAATAATTAAAAATTACAATACATGATCGTTATTGTTGGATAAAAAGGAATTCAAGACTTAATTGATCACAACTTTCAAAGGAAAAAGGTAAAAAATATTTATATGTCATAGACGATTCCTGGATATTTATTCTGTAGACACAGTAAATGTAGGCCTACAATAAGAAGATTGTAAAAATCATGAATACATTCGAGAAAACCTTCCATATCTGTGGAATAATAAATTAAAATTTGAGAATTACCAAAATTCTTTGAGTGTTTCATTTATTATATTTGCTGATTTTGAATGTTTATTGAAAAAATTTATACTTGTGAACATAATCCAAAACTTATAAACAAATATGAATTGATTAACAAATATGGAAATATGACGAAGACCTGGATTCTGGCTTACATAAAGAAACGTTGCGAGGAAGATACCATATAACTAGAGACATGCAAAATTCTCGTTATTTTCTGACAGCTGACTAGACTCCAAGTGACTATAGGCTTGTTCGACGTCTCCCGCTGGCCGATATTGTCGTGACTTGCCGCGGAGAACGCTTACACGGTAGAGAGGCCAATAACTGTACAGACGTAACACACGTAAATGACAACACACAAAAGTTCGTGGCCAATTGAATCGCAGATATTGCTCTATTACGTATAGGATAGCGGAGCTTAGTCTGCTACGAAATTATAACGCGAATTTTGCATGTCTCTACATATAACAAATTTACAAACCACCAATAAAGTACACTAAAAATAAAAAGTTAATTTCATACACAAAAATTTATCAAAAACCTTTACCAATTAGTTTCTGTTATTATATAATATACGAAAATGGTAATTATAACAAATCTCCAATATCTTATCAAGGAAAATATGCAGCTAGCAATATTATAAAATGTTAATGGACGAAGCAACCGTTATTGCTGATATATACAAAAATACAATACCAATGATACCACTAACCGATGAAGAAAAAAATAAATATTTAGACGCCACACATTGTCATATCTGTGAGAAGCGTATATGGATAAGGATGGCGTAAGAGATCTTTTAACAGGAAAATGAAGAGGAACATTATAATTTGAATCATCAAAATCCAAGTTTTGTTTTGTTACAGTACGTAGGCCTGTTCATAATTTATCTTTATTCATAATTTATCTGGATATGAAACACTTATTTATAAAAGATCTCGTAATTCATGAAAATGAAACAAAATTGATCTTATTCCAAATAATGAAGAAACTAATATTTATTTTACAAAACACAAAAGTGATGGTGTAATTTTAGATTTGGGGATTCATTTAAGTTTATGCTTCTAGTATTGATGCAATTTCTAAAAATACTTCGAAAGAACAGTTTATAGAAACATCTAAATATTTTTCAAATTAAAATTTAGCATTTATCTTTAAAAATATGTATATCCACATCGTTGTATGAATAATGTTGAAAAATGTAATGAAGCCGAATTACCTCCAAAAAGTGTTTTTCCAAAAATTTACATAAGTGTGATATTTCTGATGAAGGTTATAAATTTGGACAAACAGTTTGGAAAACTTTTAATACCAGTATTCAAAATCTAGGCGAAAATGCACAATTATACAACAGACTGACGTTTAAATATAAGGCGACATATTAGAAAATTTTGGATATGTATGTTTAATAAAAATATACAAATAAGATCCATCTTGGTATTATACAGCCCCAGGAATAGTTAGGAGAGCTATGTTAAAACATACACAAATATAATTGTAATTATTGAGAAAGGTATTAGAGGAGGGATATCCCAGTGTTGTATTAGATATGCTAGGGCGAATAATAACTATATAACAAATTATTATCCTAAAATAGATAATTCGTATTTAGAATATTTAGATGCAAATAGTTTATATGGTTAGGCCACGAGTCAATATTTACCATATGGCGATTTAAAATTGGTAAAGTGTTAGCTTCATGATGTAGACTATTGGAATAGATATATTTTAAGTTTGAAGGACGATTCAAACTGTGTTTATATATATAGTAGAAGTTAATTTGAAATATCCGAAAGAAATGCGTGATTTGCATAATGACATTCAATTGGCACCAGAAAATATAACACTCTAGGGTTCACGAGTACAAAAACTTTTTAACTAATCTGTATGATGAAATATGTGCTGCACCATGTACATTTCAAATAATATCTATATCTCAGAATGAAAATAAAATAACCGCATAGAGTATTAATATTCAGGCAAAAGATTAGATTAAAAACAACGGCCATAGAGGAACAGGTCTGGACACTTGCAGTTGAAAATTGACCCTCACATGGCTGATTGGCGCCACTAGTAATGAAGTGTTGTTTTAACCATGCAGAACAGCTTTGTACTACCAGTGCTCCTAGCTGTAACGAAACGAACTTCCTACTTGTAGCTCCATTTAACACTACATCAGAGTGCCAGAGGCGCCAATCAGTAATATGAGGGTCAACTATAAGTGTCCGTACCTGTTCCTATGGCCGTGGTCCGGACCTGTTATTGTAAACCGTGATCTAACACACAAATGCAAACAAATGACGAAAATTTTTTGAAAAAGATTTTTATAAATTAACGAATAATGTAGTTTTTTTTTTGGAAAAAACAATGAAAACGCAAAAAAAAAAAACAGAGTTGAAAAATTAATTGCTGAAGCAAATTTTAAAGATACGACAATATTTACTGAATCATTTGTTACTTTTCATATGCATACAACAAAAATATATTTCAACAAACCCGTTCATGTTGGAATGAGCATACCTGATTTATCTAAAAATGTAATATATGTTTTCCTTCATAATGTCATGAAACCAAAATATGGAGACAGTATTGAATTATGTTACATGGACTATGATTGTTTCATATAGGCCTATAACATAAAAACAGATTACTTTTATGACGATATGAAATAAAATGATACATTTTTATGATGCTTCAGATTATGAAAAATGTTATGTTTATAATACACCACAATTAAACATAAAATTATTGGCATAGTGAAAGAAGAATATAATGGAAGAATTTATTGGATTAAAATATAAAATGCATGCTGTAAATGTTGAATATGATATTACAGGAGAGCACAAAGCATTCAGAAAGCCGTAGTCAACAATTATTATACATTTGATGATAGTACAACTTGTTTATTTAAAGAAGAAAACTAAACGATAATATGAATTTTATAAAAGTAAAAATCATGAATTATTCTTAATAGTTTCAAGGAAGAAATCATTAAGTCCTAAGATGGTAAAATTTTTTTCTGGGATAATATTAATACATTACCACGTGGCATTATCTGCTAGAAAATAAATAAAATATCAAATATCAATAAATAATAATGTATTAATACAAAAATTAAATATCAATAAAACCAAAAATTTTAAGGTTTAGTAGCATATTCATAATTAAGAGGAGATATGTCATGATACAATAATTTAATATGAGGAACACTTCATTTATTGAAATTATTTTCATTTTGTCGAATTTCGGTATACAATGAATTAATATATGGAACAATTGCATTATATTGTTCCTTTTTTTATTTATATATTTTAATGTTTAATATTTTTATTTCTTCATCTCTTGACTTAATTTTATCCAAACATTAACTATAATCTGTTTTGCGTTTTGTAATAGTTAATTTTTGTTCAGTAATATGTTTATTTACTTGTTTAATTGCTTTTGTAATTGTAAATAATAATTATATAGCTAATTCATTAATTTATTTTCAGCTAGTAGACCAACAAATATATCAATTTTATTTTTAACACAAAGTAATATCAAGGGGAGTATTTTATATCCCTCAGAACTAACACAAAGATTTATCAATAAATAATAATGTATTAATACAATAATTAAATATCAATAAAACCAAAAATTTTAAGGTTTAGTAGCATATTCATAATTAAGGGGAGATATGTCATGATACAATAATTTAATATGAGGAACACTTCATTTATTGAAGTTATTTTCATTTTGTTGAATTTCGGTTTACAATGAATTAATATCTGGAACAATTGCATTATATTGTTATTTTTTATTTATATATTTTAATGTTTAATAGTTTTATTTCTTCATCTCTTGACTTAATTTTATCCAAACATTAACTATAATCTGTTCTGCATTTTGTAATAGTTAATTTTTGTTCAGTAATATGTTTATTTAGGCCTACTTGTTTAATTGCTTTTGTAATTGTAAATAATAGTTATATAGCTAATTCATTAATTTATTTTTAGCTAGTAGACCAACAAAAATATCAATTTTCTTTTTAACACAAAGTTATAGCAAGGGGAGTATTTTATATCCCTCAGAACTAACACAAAGATTTAAACATAATCAATATTTTAGTTTACTTTGTGATTAAGAAACATTGAAAGTTACGGTTTATTAAATATTCAAGGTTTCAACACATGCATTTTATAAAAGTATTGATAGTTTATTAGATCAATATTCATTACTAATTGATGAAAAAAGAAAGCTATGATTCTGAAATAATAGATATGGAAAATATGAACATTTCTGATGAATTTGAAAATTTTGTTTTAGTTAAAATTTCTTAAAAAGTTTAAATACTTTTTTGTAAAACTGATGTATATTTTAGTTTATCACAATCTATTACTGTTTTACATGTTATTATTTATTGTATTTTGTTCATAAATTATTTCATTTTTTCTATTTTAAGTCTAAAGACTACTTCACATGTCGCTTGATTAGTTTTGTTTTTTACAAAATTGGTCTAGTGTACTATGTGGTCTTTAAACATTTCCATTTTTTTTTTTTGCGTTCTTTCATACAATTACGAACAAATAAATCTCAATAAGGATTTTTATCTCTAAACGATTTTACTCTACATTTAACAAAATAATAGTTTATCATTTACATATTGAATTCATCTTACTCCATTTAATAAATACAATTATAATTGTTGTAAATGTCATCTATTTTAATGTAATATATTAAACTATCACAATCCATTTAACATAATTCAATATTATCTCCATAGGCCTATTTTGGTTTATTCTAATAGTCTACATCATCGAGCTTACAATTTACCAATTTAAAATCGCCATATGGTAAATGTTGACTCGTGGCCCAACCATATAACTTATTTGCATCTAAATATTCTAAATATGAATTTTCTATTTTAGGATTATAATTTGTTGTATAGTTATTATTCGCCCTAGCATATCTAACACAACACTGGGATATCCCTCCTCTAATACCTTTCTCAATAACTACAATTATATTTTTGTATGTTTCAACATAGCTCTCCTAACTATTCCTGGGGCTGTAAAATACAAAGATGGATCTTATTTGTGTATTTTTAAACAAACATATCCAAAATTTTCTAATATGTCGCCTAGTATTGAAATGTCAGTTTTATTGTATAATTCTACATGTTCGCATAGGCTAGATTTTGATTGTTAAAAGTTTTCCAAACTGTTTGTCCAAATTTATAACCTTCATCAGAAATATCACACTTATTTAAATTTTTGAAAAAACATTTTTTGGAGGTTATTATTTAGATGTTTCTATAAATTGTTATTTCGAAATATTTTTAGAAATTGCATCTATACCAGAAGTCTAAACTTAAATGAATCCACAAATCTGAAATTTACACCATCACTTATGTGTTTTGTAAAATAAATATATTTTTCTTCATTATTTCGAATAAGATCAATTTTGATTCATTTTCATGAATTCCGAGATCTTTTATAAATAAATGTTTCATATCCAGATAAATTATGAATACATAATGTAACAAAACTTGGATTTTGATGATTTAAATTACAATTCTCCTCTACATTTCCCTGTTAAAAGATCTCTTACGCCATCCTTATCCATATACGCTTCTCACAGAAATGACAATGTGTGGCGTCTAAATATCTATTTTTTTTCTTCATCAGTTAGTGGTATCATTGGTATTGTATTTTTGTATATATCAGCAATAACGGTTGCTTCGTCAATTACCATTTTTTCAATATTGCTAGCTGCATATTTTCCTTGATAAGATACTGGAGGATTGTAATAATTATCATTTTCGTATATAATATAGTAACAAAAGCTAATTGGTTCTGGTTTTTGATAAACTTTTGTGTATGAAATAAACTTTTTATTTTTATTGCACTTTATTGGTGGTTTGTAAATTTGTTATATGGTATCTTCCTCGCAATGTTTCTTTATATAAGCCAGAAACAATGTCTTCATCCGTCATATTTCCATATTTTTTCATCAATTCATATTTGTTTATAAGTTTTGGATTATGTTCTCAAGTATCAATTGTTTAATAAACATTCAAAATCAGCGTATATGAAATTTGTAGCCCTCAAAGAATTTTGGTAATACTCAAATTTTAATTTATTGTTCCACAGGTATGGAAGATTTGCTCGAATTTCATGATTTTTACAGTCTTCTTCATGTAAATTTAATTTGTTTTAAGAATAAAAATATTATGAACATCTATGAAAAATGTATTTTTACCTTCATCCTATGAATGTTGTGATCCATTAAGTCTTGAATGGTTTTTTTATCCAACAATAACGATCATTATGGTATTTTGTAATGTATAGAAGTTTAGCATGTTTATCAGTTTTATGTTTTGTTATTTGCAATGGATAAGTATATAATTTATTCAGCTTTATTTTCTTTTTCTTCAGTTTCTTTTTCTTTGTAAGCGTAAATGTTTATCGATATTCCCGTTCTTTTTTAAATGTTAGGATTTTACCCAACCTCATCGCAAATTACAAACCTGTAAGTACATAATTAAACTCGTGTTAATAAGCTACATACTCTTTGACTCTTTCTGGATGATTTTTCACTGGCTGAAATGTAAATAAAATAAACCATATAAAACATTGTTGATCATTGTTTTGAACATTTATAATTGCTTGCTATCTTTATTAATTTTTTTGTAAGATCAACATGATAACTACGTTTCAAAGGAATATATTTAGTTATTCAAATTTCAACATATAATATACTATAATTGATGATTTTGTCCCTCGTCCTTTAAATTTTCCCAATTCAGCTAAAATTTTATAAATACTCACTCATAATATTCGTATAAATAAGTTGTTTTAAAAACAATCTAATTGTTAGTTTTATTAGATACGTCGTGTTTTCCTTCAACATAATTTGATCCCATTTAAAATTGAGTGAAATTTTTTAAATTTTGCTTTTAAATTATTTCGCTCTAGTATTTATTTTATCTTGCTCATTACTATGTGTTTTAAGTCATCAAGGAATATTTTTGGAACAATTTCATCAATTCAATTATTAATAACAAAACTTATGTTTTTAGGCTTCCATAAATTGCTGGTTCTAGTTATTTAATTTCAACATTATCATTTATTACTTCATCTTCACACAATTTATTTTCTGAATGTAAGCACTCTCCTACGTTCATGATTTTTATATGATTGATTGTATTCTATTCCACAAATTTTACATTTTACCATAACATTTTCGGGTTTAGTTTTTAATTAATTTTAGTTGATTTAGTTATCTTTAATTATTTTTAGCTAATGATTCAAGCCCTTTATGAATTCTACATTTAAAGGTTTTGATTTGCTGATAATATTTATACTCATGTTTGCAAATATCGCAAATAGCTTTTATATTTGTAAGTTATATGTTTTTTTTAGGTATTAGTTGTTTATATTTGCATGATGGTTTGTAATACTATTTACACGTTTCATATTTAACTTGTGTTTTCCGATTTATTTATTTATTTTTTTTTTTTACAATATCTTGCAGAAACATTTACTTTCAATTTAAACTCGTCCCATACGTTTTGAGAAGGTTCGTTTGTATTTTACCTTCTCAATATAGTCTTGGCCCCGCTGTTTATTTTTGGCTCCATTTATGAAAAGAAATACATTAGATTTAAAAAAAACTAAAAACTGGACGCAGCCCGAAGACTGCTTTAGCTGCCGCTCGTTTTTCAAAATATTAATTTTGGGGCATTTTTACACTTCTTAATCTAATTAAAATTTTTAGAACGCTGCGTCGCCATCTCTAAAAATTCTGACGATTTTTTTCTTCATTATTTTGAAAAGGCCGTTGTTTATAAACATATTAATTTTTTTGTTAACAATTTAACTTCATTTTTAATATATTCGTACTCTACGACCGATTGATTATTGGGTTTTATTTCTGTACATTCTAGATTATTATTTTGTATTATTAAAAATCACTTTTATCTTTACTACAGTTTTCATACGGGATATTCATCCCGCCTGAAATTCCAACATGAATTAAACGTAAAATATTTTTTGATTATAATCCTAACTAATACTATAAATGCGAAAGTAACTCTGTCTGTCTCGCTTTCACGCCAAAACTACTGAACCGATTTAAATGAAATTTGGTATACAGATAGTCTAGAGCCTGAGGAAGGACATAGGCTACTTTTTAATGCGAAAAAAAAATGGTTGTAAAGGGTTAAAAGGGGAGATAAAAAGTTGTATGGAACTATCGTTATTGTTGATTCTATATAAATAAACATGACATTCTAAGTTTGTAAATGTTTCACCCGCAAGGATGTAAAATAATAATAATAATAGTTTATGGTCAAAAGTAAAATATAGTTTAAACTGAGAGTTAGCGTTATGGTAAGTGGACCTAGAATATATATATATATATATATATATATATATATATATATATATATATATATATTAATAAAGCTCAGGGACAGGCACTTAAAGTTGAAGGAGTACATTTAGAGAAAACATTGTGAAATAATTACCCAAAGACACTATTCCACGCGGACGAAGTCGCGGGCACAACTAGTGAAATCCATATATCTTTAAACCAAGTTCCTAAATTTAATTGACAATTGTTTTGTTAATAAATTAAATAATATATATAATTTTTATTGTTTTTTTATCGAATTGTTTTATACTTTTTTCTGTTCAATTTGAAAATATAAGGGATAATAGAGTACTGTCTCGAGACCGTACAATTTTTGAATACGAAAAAGTGTCAATGGCCTGGAACATACATATATATACTACTTCCAACATGTTACCGTTACGCTATCGGTCAGCGTTCTAAACAACGACACAGGGCAAAGTATCATATTTCGTGAGACTAACACCGCCATATTGAAGACATAACGTGCGTTCCCAAGCCACGCAGGAACAACATATATCAGACGACAGTATTTGTGCACAGGTAGTGTCGTCTGCGAGAGGTAGGGATAAAGGCAATGTATCTGAAGGCGAGGAGAGGAAGGGGGGATACAGGCTCGTGCAGTGTTTAATCCGTCCTTCTGTCGCTGGTCTTCGTTTTTAATTTTCCTGTCCGCTTCCCACCTCCGCAATCACGTACGAACCGACGGTATTATTTCGCCACTCTATTTTTTTCCCTTCGAACAGAGATTTCCCGGTACAGCGACGTGAAAATTCAAACTCTGGCGTGGCTTTAACCACCGATGTCTGATGTTCTTCTGTTTTAGTTGGTTGGAGCGAGTCCAGTATGCGTATCGGCTATTCAAGGTGAATTGAGCTGTTTAAGCAGTAGGCCCTATACATTTTTTTTTCATTTCAGCCATTTTATGTCCTTCCATCAATTGCTAATTTTACAGATGCCACCAGACTCAAAAGTTTAGATATGGCGTGTATGTGTATATATATTATTACTATGAACTTGAAAAAATTCTCGCAAGCTAGAATTCAAATAATTGTAAGCTCGTGTCGCTTTCTTGACATATTTGACACTTCCTGGAGAGAGCTGAGCCAATAGTAAATAAGCAACTATGTAAAGGTACAGTAATGTGATATCACAGTGTCAGAGAGCAACCAATGAACAGCTACTGTATGTTTGAGGGTAGTTTACGTTTCATACCTATAATTATTATTACCAACTACGCAGCTTTCAAAAGATATCACTATAGCCTAAACACCTGTAGTCATTTTTCACAGCGAGTGGCGTACGCCTACTTTATGATATTCTTGAAAAGCAGCTTCTTACTTTAGATAACAATACTTATTCGACTACGGCCAGTTTTAACAACATGCTAGGATTTACAACCGCGGTGTAGCCTATATATTTCACTACAATAAATGTCTGTACGTATAAACAACCTAATTTGACGAAATTATTTCTGTAATATTTCGCCAGCTCTCCTATGTTAATTGGAAGGAACCACTGATGACTTTAGCGAAAATATTTGTGCACCACTTTGTTTCATTGCCTTATGATTACGTACATCTGCAGCTCTGTTCCAAGGTTATATGTAACGTGTACTTTTGTAGAGACATCACTTATTTGACTGTGTCAATGAGAACGTGTTTAAGGCGACACCACAAGTCTGTGATCAGATGGTAGAGCCAATCACGCTCAAAACCTCCAGTCATTAACCACGAATCAGAGCTGCAGATGTGCACGTTAGACATTGAAACAAAAATATATTCACCGAGAATCAAGGGTCAGTAACTATTGGCCTCATGTCTTTGCCAGAATAGTTGTGACTTTCAAATGGTCCAATCCTCATGTAGCATATCTTTGAAATCTATATTTCGTTTATTTGGTTTCTGATTACATACGGACCACAGTCTATTCAGGAATTATGTTTGTACCAATGTTATATACTTATTTGTTAAGAGCTAACTTACCTAACGGTTTTATTGTGTTTTGGTTTACTTCGTTAGCTAATAACTTGAGATATTTATATTCCTGATTTGCAAAGGCCAGGCCTTCTTCAAATGTGCTAACTTTGCTTTGAACAGCTTGTACAACAGTCAGCGTGAGTGGCTGCAGCTGTCGAAGGGGGGGGGGGGGAGCTAGCAGATGCAAGGTTCTTATCCCCTGTAGAATAATAGACCAAGGTCTGGCCGACCACATCCAAGAACTAGATATTTGTTCATATGCGATCACATCTGGAATGTCTGATGTGGAATCAGAGAGGATGCATTGAAGGGGAGGGGCTGAGCCGAGACCAGCCAATCCATAAGCCGGCACTAACGACAAGGAAGGGCATAAAGAAAGCGATAATGACCCGGGGGAGTGGCAGAGATGGCAAGAGGCGAAGTAATTGAAACAGATGAGAGCTGTAATGGCGGACACAACTACCCTGCAGGAAGGACATAGACAACAGTACACAGCTGAAACGCAGCTGCAGAGTAATCATATATGTAAGGTAACTCGTAAGAACACTTAAAACGTAAGGAATTATTTACCACAGTGTTTGAATAAATGTGGAAAAATTGATACGATAGAGTATTATTTTTGCTGGAAATCTGTACATCTGTATAAGCTAAATGTTTCTTTAAAAAAAAGTTATGTATGTTAGTAATTATGAAAACAAATATATTTGTGTACACACACACACACACACACACACACACACACACATATATATATATATATATATATATATATATATATATATATATATAGGCCTACACACACACACACTTATATACACATGCTTTTGGATTGCATATCCATGTCCTTGCTAGTAATGGGCAATATTGACTGAAAAGTATTTAGACATTAGATTCTTGAGACAAACACTTAACTACGAATTTAGACAAATAATTTGAACGATCATTCACTTCTTTAGCTACGTCCTTTCATACCATATGGTGTTTTTAAAGGAGTTCTACAACGCTTAGATATATGATTGTTCTACAAAACGTTTAGAAAAAAACAAAACACAAACATGAAAATTTATCCAAATGCGACAATGTTTTTTGACACATTATCTAAGTCACTGTTTCTTGATGAAAAGAACTTTGCACCAGATGGTTTCTATGCCTTCTTTGAACATCTGCAGCTCTGACACATAGTCAGTGATTGTATGTTTAAAACATTCAACATCTAGGGCTTCTACCCGCCAATCACAGACGTGTGGTGTCGCAGTAACCTTGTTCTGATTGGCTCAGTCAAATAAGCCACGCCTATGCACAAATACACTCTGCCAAGAGTCATTAATACAGCTGCAGATGTGAACATAGCATGAGGCAAGTTGGTTCAAAATTCTGTACACCAGGACTCAGAGACTCCAACTATATTATGTCACTGTAATATTTTACGCGCAAAAAAATATCTTACTTATTACCTCGAATGTTTTGCTTTGCAAGTATCTTTCAAAATCAAATGAAGGTAAATAATTACAGATGACGATATATCGCAAAAATGTTCTGTGCCAACATGCCGTTGAAAAAGCTGTAGTTTCTTGCAACATTTTATTCGGTGATATACTTATGACACGATGTAGTTTTTTGCAGACCAATAACAGGCATAAATATTAGGATATCGGGATTCTTATTGGCTCAGTCAAATAGGGTAACTACTCCAGGTATAAGCTAAATTCGGTTATCTTCTGGTAAGCTGAACGTGTGTTGAAATCCAGCAAACAATCAAGTTTTCCCGCCATAAACATCATCTCTATCAATAATACTAGGCCGCAGTTCTGAAAGCACAGAAAGGATTGGAAAAAAGTATTAGCTCACGAATGCTTTTTTTTTTTTTTTTTTTTTTGCGAAATGTGAATATTAAAATGAAATTATGTATAAAAAAAGTATTAAACATCTGGAAATGCACTTCCATTTATTTCTCTTAGAAATCTTTTTATATTTGAAAGGGTTGTTGAAAAAATTAATGGACTGAAAATAAATTAATTTGGCCTTTTTTTTCTTTCTAAACTTAACGTAGGTGCAAGCTGAGTGGCTGGCAGATGTATTGCAGGCACTTGAGCGGTTGTGCTTCTGACTGGCGTCGATTACAGAGATACATGGACATCTGTGTACCAACCATGAAGCACACAATCTAGTGATCAAATCAAGGGTGTAGCCTCTTCAACAAGAAGATATAACTTCTTATAACAACCGCCATAGAATAACGACACTGGATAAGATTACGTGAGGGAACTGAGCTACTCTAACAGATTAATGCTTCATTTAAGTGGTGTCCAATCATGGTGGCTATTGAGATCTTTACATTTCATACGTTACCTCGCTGAATATTGTTTCCTGAACGCCTTAACTTTAATGTGAGCTATATTTATGATGTTACAAAAGAAATGTGTCAATATTTGTTTTCAGGAAAGAAACTCCAGTGTCCACCTAATGTTTGTGATAGTTTTTAGCAACTGTTATTTAGTACTCCTTAGTAACGTACTAAAAAATACACTGGCATTCGGTACCACTTGAAATACTCTCATATACACCGTTATAAATTTTAACGAAAATGTACCGTTAATAAAGGGAAATAGTGTCCATAAAAGTAAAATACGGAAGTGTCTATAGTAAATATATACTACGCAATCATACGTAATATGTCCATAAGTCAGCTGCGGACACTTGTACGGAAAAATCGAAAATTTATGGGTTTGACAGATGTAAATATTACGGATATATTTTAACAACATCACCGGAAAAAATGCAAATCTGTAGAAATGCAGTTGTAGCATTATAGACATGTAAGTATGGCTCAGTTCCGTGTAAAGAAACTGTTTTACGGAAACTTCTGTTGGATTAAGAACTAAGTTTCTGTGAATTCACGGAGGCTTCCGGAGAAATTTTTACCGAAAATTCCGTAAATCTACGGAGAAAAATTTTTACAGCGTGACGATATTTAAGTGCGTATTAAACGGTGCATCGTTACAGCGAGCCAAGCAATGAACTAGATTTCCGCCAATCCATTTTTACTATGGGACTTTAATTGGTGATCATATAATTGTACAATGGATGGTCTGTAGCAAAGTTCAGTCTACGCGTTTTTATCTTAAAATTACACTGTAAAAAATTTCCTCCGTTGATTTACGGAATTTCCGGAAAAATTTCTCCAGATACCTCCGTGAATTCACGGAAACTTATTTCCTAATACAACAGAAGTTTCCGTAAAACAGTTTCATCTCACGGAACTGAGCCATACTTACATGTCTATAATGCTACAATTACATTTCTACAGATTTGCAGATTTACCGGTGATGTTATTAAATTATATCCGTAATATTTACATCTGTCTAACCCATAAATGTTCGATTTTTTCCGTGTAAGTGTCCGCAGCAGACTTATGGACTTATTACGTATGATTCCGTAGTGTATATTTACTATAGACATTTCCGTATTTTACTTTTACGGACACTATTTCCATTTATTAACGGTACATTTCCGTTAAAATTTATAACGGTGTACATGAGAGTATTTCAAGTTGCACCGAATGCCAGTGGAATTTTTAGTATGTTACTAAGGAGTACTAAACAACAGTAGCTAAAAACTCTCACAAACATCAGGTGGCACTGTTAGAAATAATTTTCGTTGTTTTACGGAGAAGTGTTGGTAAAAAATTCTCCAAAAGTGTCCGTTAACTTACGGAAGGCAACTAGCTCCACTTATGGAAACTCGCTACAAACAGTACTACTTTTTCGTAATATAAATGGTGTTACTTTCGTTACGTGTTTATTAACTGTTTTTTTATCTCAGCCAATGAGAACGAAATACATTATCACGTGACTCGTCGTTTGCGATTTTCTCTTGTCCTCTTGCATTCTGTCGAGTAACGAACGATAAACGTAAATAGTATATACATATACCTGGGATCTAGCATGAATAAAACGTGTATTTGTGCTGTACGGCATGAGCGTGTAGATTATGCTTTCACGAATGTAAACCAGTACCGTGTGCAGTGTATCAATCAACGAGGCTCGCAGCTCTGCTATTTGAGCAGCTCATCTCGTAAGCTCTTTGACAAACGCGTGAGAAAACTCGTAGGAAATATCGTTCCAGATGCGGTGGGCTTGATACGCGAGATTTTCCTTCTCCTACATGTAAGGCGTGGATCTGTATCGAAAACAGGCGTTTGAATTCAAGATTGTCTTCTCATAAAAATAAAAAGAACTAGTGAGTTTGCTGGTTCTGTGGCAATATCGCTGTGTTCCCAGGGGCGTAGTGAGTGATAGGTCGTTGATCTGCGGAGATGAAAACCACCCCCGGCCCACTCCCCTCCCCTTACACCCCCCCCCCCCCCTCCCACACACACAAGACTCTACTACACGGCGCGAATATTCACCATGTTGTTTTAAAACTCCGCCTCTCTCCTCTCCAGGGACTCGGGCGAAAGTGAGGGCTCTTTGTAGGGAAAATTAAATGTCGGCCTCCGAAGCGAGCTCGGATAAAAACAAGCGAGAAAGAAGATAAAGGAAAATGTCATAAGAACATCGCCGATAAAAGCCTTGGACGTGGCGTCTTGGGGTCGCCTCTATCATTCTGTATGTTGGTCAGAATGTTTCTCTCTGGCAAACATACCAAGAAGTCGCTGGTCGCCAGGCGCGTTCATCGCTGTGGAGCTCAGTACTCACTATCCGCAATTCAGTATAGAATTACATACCTAATTCAGTACAAGTAGCACTGCGACTGTGTCTACAGCTACTACGCTGGTTCAAGACAGAATTACGTACTTAATTTAACAGATAGAGCCCGTCCTATTTATCATCTTAGTGTATGTTCACACGCATAAGCAATGCACAGTTTCAGCGAGAAGGGTTGCCAATATGTTTTGATTAGAAACAAAATTATTTTTCCTACTGAATATACGACCGTCAAATGTTTCAAAACCTAAATAAAACAAGGTAGATTCACTTATTTGGCAATTACGTGCAAGTTTTGTTATGAAATAGTTTTCGACAATTTTACTGTTGTAATTCACGGAACATAAAAAGCAATATCACAAATAAACTCATTTATGTATTGAAACATAGAAGTAAACACGCATAGTATGTACACAACACAGACGTTTTGCTACGCAATTCTGTTATGAAATCTCAGTCGAGATTTAGGAGCATAATTAAGTAAGGTATTGAGAAGAGAATTAAGAATATTGTGTACCGGGCTTAAGATCCGGTAGCTTGCGTGAAAATATTTCTGCGCCGCTTTGTTTCAATACCTTACATGTACATCTGCAGTTATGCTTCATGGTTATTAGCAGTGTGACTATGTGCAGAGGCGTCACTTATTTGACTGAGTCTATCAGAAGAAGGTTACTGCGACACAACACGTATGATATTAGCTTATACGCTGAGAGATTCAAACATCCTATCACAGTCCTTGAAGCAGAGATACAGGTTTGTACATAAGGCGCTGAAACACGTTGGTGCAAAAAAATATTTTCGCTAATATCAGATGTCTCTACTTATCATATCACTGGCTGGCAGTATGTTGCTAGTCATTAAATACCTGTACCGTGGTTTAAACAACTTTGTAATAGTACAGTATATATACAAATAGCTCGGTTTTCACTCACGATAATACAGGAATCTTCAATTTGCTTGGTACACGTAATCGTTGGTATATGAATAGGGAAAAAAACGTTACATGGTTTACCAAAAATGAACCGAGGTAGGTGAGTGGTTCTTTACATGTAGTTACATCGGCTGAGATCAAGAAAGAAAGTATTCCATGATTCGTTAGACCGCTATAGAACTTTGTATTTTTAAGAAAATTGTAAAAGTTAACTCCCTTCTCAGCGTTATTGGCCATTCTCCACGATAGTCGCTACAGTAGTATTTCTTTTGTTTATGTAGTCTATGGTGTTGTGAATGTAGCTACAACTGTAATGTGGTAAATGTGTGATTAAGATAGTGAAAGTATGATGACGCAAAAAATTATATTATTATAACTAACAGCGTTTCTATTACGAAAACATGTTTGTAAATTATTGCTTTATCGATCTTCAAAGTACCTTAAACGCATTGAGATTAAAAATAAAAATATTTCATCGACTTTAAATGCATATAAACTTCTGTATAGAAAAGGTATTATGTTTTTCAGATAAGGTTCCTATTTCTTAAATACTAACCATCTAATATATAATTATAAGTTTTCCATTCACTTTATAATTAAGTATCAAAGCAGTTTTTCCCGTTTTCCCGAAAGTTGGCGCCATTGGAACCTTTACCTTATCTGCCTTATTCATTCAATTTTAACTATAACTAGTTCAGTTTATATGCATAAATTACCAATGTATTGTAAAAAAAAATATTTTAACCGTGTGGCGGGCGTCAAAATGTTTAAGGGATTGGTAAAAACCGGTTTAACTTTGATATGGTTTATGGTCTCCCTGAACGACCAATCATGTTACAGATTTTTTTGGTATGCATTCAAGAAGATGATCAATGTTATCGTAGACGAAAGATTGCAAGAGCTTGTTTAAGGTCAATTTGCTCTTTAAAAAAATTTAACTAGTTTTCGGCGTGTGTTTGGTGTGAGTGTGTGTGTGTGTGTGTATATATATATATATATATATATATATATATATATATATATATATATATATATATATATATATATACACATGCATACATATATTCACAAGGGACAAGGGATGTAGTTTATCGATAAGGTAATGGTTAGTGAAATTCGTCTTTGAATACTCTGCATCAATATCAGACACACATGAAGATACTCACTAAGACTGCAGCGCTATCTTGTCAGGTCAATGTCTCTCACTGGACAAGCAGCCAATAAGCTAGTTTCTGAGGACAGAGTGTGAAGTACAGCCAGTAGGTCGTTGCATTTACAAAATTCCCTGATATTAAGCGCATATCCTTATCATACCTTTACAAACAAGACATAAATGCAGTTACACATGGAAGCAGCAGTGTAGTAGGTGTGGTGTCAACAGTGCAACTGCACCTCTGTATGTGTTGCTACTCTGTGATCGACGCCGGGCGGCACGGCGCGGTAATAGCTGGTCGACCCGAGACAAAGACGTCCTTTTATTGCCAGCTCAGGCCCGAGCGAGCAGCCCCCCTCCCCTCCCTTACTCTCTACTACCCTACAACATTCTGCTCAAATATTCATAAGCAATAATGCAGATGCGCGCGCATCTAGACCCTCCCCTCTGCTGTAGCTAGGGGTTGTGGCTGGAGAACCAGCCAGCCAGCTACTTGGCGTCAGCCGGGTTTATTAATTTACTCGGGCGAGGTCGACCCAGGCTTCTCTCGCGAGGTTTGTGACGTCACCACGCCCTACTATCGCTCACAACTTCCGTCTGAGGTGTTTGTGTTGCTATGGCAGTGCAGCCACCTGTGGAGAGCAGGTCGACTCGTTTTCAACTCAACCATCACTTCAACCACTGACTTTTGAAGGAAGTAGTTCTGCACAAACTTGTTTCAATGTCTTTCGGTCACATGTACAGCTGTGCTTCATGTTCAGTAAGTGGGTGTTCTACCCGTCAATCACAGACGTTTGGTGTCGCAGTAACCTTGTTCTGATTGGCTCAGTCAAATAAGAGACACATCTGCTCAAATACGCTCTGTCAACAGCCATGAAGCAGATCTGCAGATGTACACACAAGATATCGGAATACGTTGGTTCTAAATTCTTTACACCAGAATCCACAATGAATTCGGTTAACCCCCTAAAAAAAACTATTTTGCCTGTTTCGTAAGTCTGTACTACATACTGCATGTTCTATGTTCAGTTTGGGCTGCTCTACTTACAGCGTCCTTGCAGTTTGTATTTTCATATATAAAGAAGAATCAGGTAACTCCACTGACATGGAATTGTAAGTTCGTATTTTCTTTTACACACAACCTACGTGCCACTTTCGTAACTGGCCCTGGATTTATCTGACTATTAATAGAGGCCGCCTGATCATTAATAACGAAGCAACTAAATACACGCCCACAACGAACAGCCAGTCATATTATACTGACTACTCGTCAGCAAACCCGCCAAATTTTACGTTTTCCGACCATTGATAATGACCAGATAATGTATCTGATAAATGTAAGGGCAAGATAAACGTCAGACAAGTACGCACTAGAATTTCCTCGACTATTGCATAGCATGTATAAGACTCGAGAGTAATGCGGCCCTGTTTGCAGGGTTGCCAAATATTAGCCGCAACCTCTCACTACAGAAGACTATGATATAGTTTATTTAAAAGTAAATATTCTTTGGCATTTTGATGAATTGATATAGAAGATATTTTAAGAGAAAATGTAATACGTTCTAGTTCTTACAAACCAACCAAATTTGTTATGTATGAGCACAAATTTCCTTTGGCGGGAAGAGTATTTTGTATTAGACACCATACTTTTGCAAGAACATGTATTACACCATTATTTCCTTTGACTTGAGGAAAGCATGAATTCTACTCGAATGTCAATTCTTGAGTTTTGAACTTATTATTTTTATTTCTGTGCTGCAACAGATAAGCCTTTGTTTTCTAATCAGTGCTATTATTTTCATGTAATAATTACTTATGAACGAGTGCAAACCAATTATAAATTAAATCTGGAAAGGAAGTCGCTACGATAGGGTACAGCATTCTACAATAGGTACCTGACATTATTTTACTATCTTTGTAATAGAAGATTAAGTACACTCGGAGTAATGCAGTAAGGTAGTGTATCACAAGACGTCTTTATTATTTAGCTTATCTGTTTAAGAACACTTATTTTAAGAACATACATGTAATCCTCTCTGGAAACATACATTAGGCCTACAATGCGATGAAATCATACATGTACGTCTAGATATGTGTAAATTGGGCGTTATTAACTGGACATAGGCTAGAATTCACTAGCTTATACTGACCTGAGCGCACTCTGCGATGTTATTGGCTCAGAGTCTTCGCATGTTTGTTTGCTCGCATTACAAGATAGTAGGTATTTTATAATGGGCCTTACATAATAGGTTGAGAAAGTGCTTCAGGCACACCGTACAAATTGTCCGCCAATAAGAGCAGTCAGATCAGTATACAGTAATTTGCAGTCCAGTCTTCTGCTGTTAGATAGAAACCCGAAATTCACAAGACCCTATCTATGACCTCTGACGTACAGTTTCGGCGAAATAAATGTTGATAATATTTTATGATCACTAATTAATGTTCGCTTTCATAGAGTCATTATTTAATGAATGTGTAAAAAACTATGACTTAAATTTTAATGTAATTACAAAATATGAAAGCGCCAAATAATATTTTTTAGTATTTTAAATGTACACAATGTTGCGATTCATAGACGGAAAATTCTACGCAAAGAGTGAGAGCCAATTTTAATAAGTTGTGATAAACGAAACTGGAAGAAAAAACTCAACTCTGCTAACTTGGCAGAACTGAAGATGCTCGGACAAAGATCGCGTAGCAGGGAAATTTGAAGCGAACAATTTGGTGTTTTTGAAGGGAGAAGGGAGGGAGAGGAGAGGGATGAAATTTTCATTACGCCGCATTATCCGCCACATTTTTCTCGCCCCTCCCCTCCCCCGCTAATGTAATAGTGGCAGCAGTAGTCGCGCTCTCCTGGTAAGAGCAGCAGTGCCCCGCCTTGGAAACCAATCTTGTAAATTAAAACAACCCCTGCGGCCCACCTACCCTCCCTTCTCCCTGAAAACAGCCAACCACCTTACAAACTTCTGCCCGCTTACTAGAGGAAACTCACCCTCCACCCTGCCCCTTGCTCCAACTTCCTCCCTCCTCAAAACATCTTCCGAGACACGGTTCGTTTTGCATATTACTTTGCCTCGAGGCGTTCCCGTTTAAGATATTGACTGAAGATGCGATATCTTACGACGCGCACTTTATCAGGAAGTATCAGGCGATCAGGGGCTACGGTGGAGGTATATTTTACATCATGGCGCGCAACTTGAGCGAGTCTGCGGGCGTAACTTGGAAACAGCTACCACGTGGCTTGGACGGGGCGGTAAGGGGATAAAACGAGGGGTGTGCTTGGGTAAAAGATAGGAAAAAAATCGTTCTGAATTTACTGCGGAGAAAAAAAAATGTTTAAGACTTGGGCTCGTACGGATGCGAAGCTGAAGATGTTCCCCTTTCTCGAAACAGGTGATGTTCTACCGCGGAGGAATGCTGATTGGCCCGTGCTGTACATATTTTCCTAAGATATGTAAAGTGCTGGGAAGATATTGCGGCGTTTTTCCCAACATGCAACCTCGCTCTGAGCCTGCAATCGTTAAAGTAAATCTACTTTCTACACCCGATGACTGCAAATGGGAAAATTTCCCACGAGCCCAGAGAACTCCAGTCTATATTCAACTACATAGTTTCTACATAAGTACGGGTAAATGAAAAATTCGTGGAAATATTTTATAACAAGATCGACTTCATAGAAGCATGTAGTTCACATTTCTATTCATTGGATCAAATTCCATCAACGATTCCGTGAATAGTACCGTGCCAGTAACTTGTTTAAAAGAGACAAGAACTGTCACAGCATGCTACCAGGTTTAGGGTTAAACTAATCATCTAGTTACTGAGGCAATGGCCAATGAAAATACAGCTGATCCCCAAGAATGACTGAGACAGTGAAATATAACTATAGGCCGTTGTCCCTCCGATAATTGTCAAACAATACGTCTTCATATCGAGGTTAAAGACTGTATGCAAGATCCTAATGTAATAAGCAACCAATGTTCTGCTCTCTTAACTTGTTTGTTCGCATTTGACAGAGCCAATGAGGATTGTGGCAAGTCGGTTAAATCGTGTCCAACAATTGTTGTCCAACGCAATAATACGTAAGAAACAACAATTTTTCGGTCCAGTTTCGACATCAGAAGAGTTGTGCGGTTTTTCATTTTCTCTTGTTATTGGTGGAGAATGATATATTTAGCATTTACATCCCAGCGTAAGATATATTTAATACGTATTTGTATTTTAACTTCAGTTGAAATTCGATCGTAGTTTATTATTAAAGCCACTGATTTTTAGACAAAATAATTTGTGTCTAACTTGTTCCTGTACATCTGCAGCTCTGCTTCATGGTCAGTGATTGGTTTGTGTGTAACTCTCATGTCTCGGTGTTCTACCCGCTAATCACAGATGTGTTGTGTCGCAGTAACTTTGCTCTGATTGGCTCAGTGGAACAACCGACACCTCTAACAAGTACACTGCCAACAACTACGAATAAGAATTGTATGTGCAGGCCCACACGTAATACATTGAAACAAGTTGATGTGAAATCATTTGCACTAAACATTAGTGGTGCTTGTTATTATATGTCATATGTACAAATCTAAGAACATAACACCATGCTGTCAGGTCTTGACTGTACTGGCTGCTCACTGGAGCAACGACCAGTGTACAATCATTACACGCTGGAGGAAACAAAACAGTGGACTGTAGCCTGCTAGTAACTGAACTCCAAGCTGCTCTATTCTAGCGATAACTAGAAGCTTCGAAGTTGAACGCGGGACCAAGCGTGGGTTATGACTAGAGCATGAATTTGTGGCGAGAAGATTACTGCACAAATGCCTTCTGTGCACATCTGCAGCTCTGCAGCACGGTCAGTGATTGAATGTTAACTCTTTAATATCTCGGGGTTCTACTGGCAAACTACAGACGCACTGTGTCGCGGCCATCTTAATCTAATTGGCGCAGTCAAATGACAGACGAGCCCAGACAAAGCCACGTAGCCAGTAACTATGAACAGAGCTACAGATGTGCAAGTAAGGCTTTAAAACTAGATGGTGCAAACAAACTAGTGGCTGTAGTTATGGCGTTATGAGGAACTTACATCGTCTTGACAACAGACAATGATGGTTGAGCTAGGGGGAGCGTATATGTGTGCGCAGTTTAATAAAAGGCAGTAAAAATGCCTTATAGGCATACGACTGGACCATATGTATATGTGCTGCACAGTTATCTTTTTACACGCAAACATTCAGCAGTGGCGCACCCTAGTTAACATTGGTCCAGTCTAATGGGACACAGTGCTAAGAAACGACGTCATAAACGAACATGATACATTGAAGCCCAGTAAAAAATCAACATTTCTCGTATTAAAAAAGCACCCCAATTATTGTACGTTACTCGGGTCTCAAGTAAAATTGTTTGTGCACATGTATGTATAGAGACACAATGTGACTTCACGTTAACTTTTGCTTCCAGGTAAACTAGGTCTGTAATAAACAGAAACATATAGTTGTGCCTATTAATTAACTGCATTGTAGTGATTGCTATAATTGGTTCGTTAAATTCACAAATAATGAGGAGAAAGATTCTACATCACGTATCTTTCGCAGTTATGAAACAACATTGTTATTTGTTGACAACAACATATTCTGTTAACGTTTCAGTCTTGCAATATTTGTACTCACCACTAGCTTGCAAAGTTCCTACTTCAGAACACACTGTCCCAACAGTTTGAATTATAGTATATTGCAGAACACTATATTGCTGATAATGAATGTGGTTACCACTAGCCTGAATATCCATTACATAACTCTACTGTAAACCCTAACTCGGAATAAATAAATGACTGTCAATAGCTTTATCTGATTCCATGATGGTAGTTTTCCAAAAAAATAAATAAATTAAGTAAGTGAGAAACTACTTGTAACGAGATTCCCGTTTAATCGTAGTAATTTCGTTACTGATTTCTTTCACTGAAGACTCGCCTGGTCTTCACGTGGCTGTGCAGCATGGCGTGTGGCTCTTGCCAACGATAGGCGTCTACCTCGCCATTGTTCCTAACATAAACAGTCATCAAGGTAAAAGGAATATCGAAGAATCTGTTTTACGACTTTCTGGGAAATGAACTGCATTAACTCGACGTCCGTGGTGCTATGCAATATCCGTCCCCCACCCCTCACACCGGCGATAAGAAATATTGCCATCTTAAGAGATTGCTACCATCAACTTACTTTATATTGCTACCAGTGACCACTTCTGGTGTACAGAAGGCTATAAAATTCAGGTTTTGCATTAGCGACGGACTTTTACAGCTTAAACTTTCCCAGGCTCTACGCAATTTATCTGTGATTTTAAGTTTTCAAATAAGTAATGGTTTTAACATAATTCACTTAGCTGTCGTTTGCACACAAAACAGTTTCGTGATCAGGTTAGTTATATTAAATTAGTAACGTTTTGATAGTTTAATTCAATATGTAATTTATATCGCAACTCGTTTATTTCTAAAAATAAATTTCTATTCTATCAAATATCTGCCATGTAGTACAACCACACATAAAAATACGAAAATAATTATTATTTTGTAAATGTATTTGATGTTTTTACAGTAAAGATATACTGGACATTATTCTCGCATCGTAATAGTAAAGACATACTGGACTTTATTCTCGCATCGTAATAGTAAAGAAGTATGTATACACGACAGTTGACAACATGAATATATTTGTCTACCGCAATATCGCTTTCGTACAAAATCCGCATTTCTTTTCCTGCATTGAGAAGAGCGAAACATTGCTACACGAATAATAAATGTGGTGAAAAATTATAGTGTACATACGTGTTTTCTAATGTTTTTTAGGCATTGAAATCCTACATTCTTCATAGTTATTGGGATATCACATTTGAAGGCCTAAGTGGGTTTGGTGATGTGCGCCGCTCAGATATGAACAACGGAGTTAGGGTTGGCCACGGACCAATGACGAAGCTTGTTACTATAAAACAGAAGCGATATTATATCTGACTGTACACTCGGTGCACAAGTATTAACGTTCATACACGACACATCCAATAGTTTATAATTGTCTGTGTTTGAAGCCATGTTACTGGAGCATATGTTCCTCGCCTATTGCACGCTGCTGGCTGGTGAGTCTGCCTACACACATCTGTATCATAGACAACTCACAGTTGTGTACAGTAAGTGCCAAGAACCGCCTTCCTTGGAACACATCCACTCTACGCCACTGATATGTAGGGTTGACAGGTACTGTACTCCACATAGTTAAATAAAACATTCCAAATCCTACCATTGCTCTCGTCAGAACTCTGCACAGGGCCGCATGTAGGCCCGGGGGGGACGAGGTCCCTCCTGAAATGTTTCATCTTACACTAGATATAGAATAGTGAACTTGAGTCCAGTCACCACTACCTTAACCATTTTCCTACTAAAAATCCAAATTGTCCTGGTGACTACATGTTTGATTGTGGGGGATCGGTGTTGCTTTATAAATTCCTGTGTTCGACGAAAACTAAAATTTTATATTTATAAAGTCATGGTTACTGTAGTTTCGTGCCACGTATAACGTAACACAGTATTAAAGCCAATAAATAGAGACATGTAAAATGCGCGTTATTTTCTGACAGCTGACTAGACTCCAAGTGACTATAGGCTTGTTCGACGTCTCCCGCTGGCCGATATTGTCGTGACTTGCCGCGGAGACTACTTACACGGTAGAGAGGCCAATCTCTGTAAAGACGCAACACACGTAAATAACAACACATACTAGTTCATGGCCAATTAAATCTCAGATTATGCTCTGTTATGTATAGGAAAGTGAAGTTTAGTCTGCTATCAAATGATAACGCGAATTTTGCATGTCTACCTATAAAACCAAAAAATTTAAATTTGCGGAATTGACTGTTGGAGTTTGGGTTCCCTCCGAAGGAAATACGTGTGTGTGGTCCTGACTGTGGGGTAGTTTGAAACAAGACATGGGTGGTTGACAGAGGGGGGAGGGGGAGGGAGACATGACAGAGAGTAGCTTCCACGAGGAAGACACGTTTATGCTGTGAAGGTAACGCTCGACCGACCATGCATGACTTGTGTTCGCACCTGCCAACCTGCCATTTCCTGTCGTAGCTACTCAACCCTGCCATTACACGATACATTTCCGTGCCTGGGTACACGCTCTTAACTATACTTACTCTAGGACATTACTGGCAAGCATACCGCACCAGTGTACGCTCGTATGTGCATAGTGGTTTATAATGTTAGTCAGCATTGCGACACAACAATCTGTTATTCGCACACGCTTACAAACCTATATCACTCAACCAGGCAGATATATTGCACTGCTTTGAGTCAGTGCCTTACAAGCACATCTGCATCTCTCCTACGTGGTTATTGGCAGAGAGTATATTTGTGCAGCGGTGTCACTTATTTTACTGAGCCAATCAGTACAAGGTTATTGTACCACCACGCGTCTGTGACTATGTCATAACTAGAGACCCCTAATTTTAGCGAAAAGAATTTAGCCGCACTTTGTTTCAGTGACTTACGTGCACATCTGCAGCTCAGCTTCATAATCAGTGATTGGACGTCTTAGCTGTGACGTGTCTTGGGGTTTCACTGGCAAATCACAGACTTGTGTAGTTATAGTAACGTTATTGTGATTGGCAAAGTCAAATGAGAGACATCACTTCACAAAGACACGCTGCCAATAACCATGAAGTAGAACTGCAGATGTGATCGTAAGTCACTGGAACTAAGTGCGGCAAAACTTTTTTCGCGAAGATCAGGGGTCACTAGTGATAGCCCCAAGTCGCGGAGACTAAAACATCCAATCACTGACCACGAAGCGCCGTGAAAGATATGTACATAAGACACTGAAACATAGTAGCGTGGAAATGTTTTCGAGACAATCAGGTATCCCAAGACGTGAGCTACTACGTTTTCTGGAGTACGTACAGTCATGAAATATTTTTGTGTAAATCAAATATGTCTGTATACACGTACTTAACACCTTCAGTTGCGCAATATGACACCATATGTTGCAAATAATTTACTTTCTAATAAACTAAACCGGTTTTGTAGGCATACGCCATAGAGAGGAAATGTTGCAGAGTTGCAGACAAAAACCTTAAGTAAACCGTATTTATTTTATGGCGTATTTCTTGATACAACGACTGGAATAATTTTTGTTGTTATATTTTTTTTTTCGTGCCGTCTTTCAAACTATGGCCATTTTCTTTTCCTGATTCTTATGAATTTTATATGTAGGAACTTGACACATTTGAGATCAACTGACATGTGGGATAGCCTCCAAGAATATACGTGCATTCAAAAATACAGCAGTTGTTCATTGGCTGCTCTCTGACACTGTCATATCAGTTAGTTTCTTCTTTATTGTTGGCTCAGCACTCTCCAGGAGTTGCTAGATAAGTCAACAACCAACTGACAACATGCCACGGGCTACGCTTGCTTGAAGTATTACTTGTGTCCAAAAGAAAAATGAGAATTTATCAGGTCACTAGTTGTATGTTTGTTGACATCAGCTAGTTTTGGATTTCCGTTGTTATTTGTCTTATAGTAGGGTGTTTCTGCTATACGACAACATTCCCTCACAAGGGCGTAAGTCCCCCAAAACGGTTCAGTTTATAATATAAATTAACTGCAGGAATCGTTCAATAATCATAACTCTTTCATGTAGTGTGTACTTGAACTAGTGATATCACGGTAGTAGTATATTTGGTAACAGCAGCACATTGCCTCAGTGTATGACTTCTGGCTGCAGAGGAATGAACATGTCAGGTAAACTAGGTCGGAAGATAAACAATAAACGCTCTTGCTAGTTTCAATTCGAAGGTACGCTCGCTCTCACTTCTCACTCTATTCCGACAATAAATCATTCACGAACGCAGTACTTTTATAGAGTCCACAGTATCGTTTGTTGTCACAGAAGATTGTGAAATGTTTATAACAGATGAGGGAAAATATTGTTCCTTTTTTTACACCCTCACTCCCTTGGCGAGAGTGGACAGCGGACGGCGACAGACGACGGTGAAATGGGGCTTGGGGCAGGGGTCGAATGGGGCGCGTTAAATGAGTCCTGAATTAGACACACGTTAATGCCGGCAGCGGAACACCGAACTGACATTGATTCAGGACGGAATTAACAACCGAGATGGGGTGTGCGTGCGTGCTGGCTGGGGTATTGGGGGTTGGGTGGAACACACCCCCTTGGTAACTGGCCGCTGTCCACGGGGACTGATAGCAGGGGCAGGAGGATGGGCAGAGCCACGGCTCTAGGGCTGTGATCACGAGGAGCGGGAGGGGAGGTCAATATTGCAACTAATTCGTGTCGCGAGTTCGTCGCGAGTAGATCGCCGTGATGGGGAGGCGCCTGTGAATTATGCAACCCGCGCAGCACAGCACGCTAAATGGGCCCCCAGCCCGCCTGATGTGCAGGATAACCTGTCTCGTTAATGACTTGTGACGTCTTAGATTCATCAATTATTACGGTTTCTATTTCTGATCGAGTGCGGAAATATACTGAACGCCGCGACAGGGCGTAAACAGAGACAGCGATTCACCGCGCGGAAAACCTGACGTCTTGTTACGTCGCAACGTTCTGCTTCCACCGCTGAATATTTCACATTCTATCTGCTGACGTCTGTGTGTGACTGGGCCAATTACATCTCTCCTCTTGTGATAGTGAGTGCCTGTGATTCGTCTGTGAGCAGATAAGCCGTGTCTGCGTTACGTCTGCCTCAAAAATTATACACTGGTAATTTTCCTGGAAAACACACAAATAAACAGACGTGAATGTCGTGACTTTCATTAAAAAAACATCGGCTTCTTTCTATATTTTGAAAGAAGACTTTGTCTTGTGTATGAAAGCACTATTAAATGTGAGCTTAACACATGCTAAAAGACTAGTAACTGGGATGGACGTAACATATCTGTGAATATTACAGCTGATACCAACTTAACAATTGTTGCTTTCTGATACAGCAGTGCGTTATGGTCACATTTCAAGGCCGTGCTCTCTACTTTCTATTATTTCTTAGCGGTATTAATTATTTACGCCTGAACAAGAGCAGATATCAAAATTTTGTTTGGAAGTCTTGTTTAAAATCGTCTTCTTCATGTTGGCTGACTTTTAACTAATTATGTAATTAACGAAATTCTGGTTAGTTAACTTTTTAGCCGAAACCGTATAACTTCTTGCTTTGAAAAAATTATCTGTCACGTCGAAAATAAATTAGAAAAAAACTTCCAAACTAATTGTTTTACTTCTGCTCTCGTTTAAGATTAAAAAAATTATAAATATTGCAAAAAGAGTATAAACTAAAGCGCGTGATCTTAAATGTATTACTAGGGACAGGGAGTTTACGCGCAAAGAATGTTACAGCAACTTGTTCCTACGTCTTCCACGTGCACCAGCATTTCTGCTTCATTGACAGTGACTCGATGTTTGAACTCTCGCATGTCTTGCGCGAACCACAGCTGTATTACTTGCAACATAGATGCATAGCGACCTGAAACATTGTCGTTTTCTTCCTAACACAGGCAAGAATTCAAGCAACCATAATCTCGTGTCGCGTTCGCAATGGGGTGACTTTTTTGACACTTCCTGGAGCGAGCTGAGACAATAATACAGAAGAACTATCACAGTGTCAGAGAGCAGCCAATGGACAGCTGATGTACGTTGGAGGCTAGCAGTGACGTACGGTGGTCGTGTTCCAAGGCATGCAATATAAGCTCCGACTATACACTTTGAACACGTGGACTCAATATGCTTACCTGTCATATCCAATAAACATGTATTGTGTAGACCGAGGAATATTACTGGACGATACGATCCTTGCCTCTTGTACACTACTGGAAGAAGAGTATATTTGCTGCTATAGGCGGTTCGGGATAAAGTGAGCAGTAAAATAACCGTGCTCAAGTTCTATATTCAGCCAATACGTATCTTTCCGCGCGTAACGACTAACAACGAGAAATGTCTTATCTCTCTGGACACGTCACTTGATGTTTGCGCGTGTCGTGCAGCCAAAGTCTACCTATATAATTTGATTATAAAAAGTTGATTAATTATATAAAATATAATTATGACGATTTCGGTTACTTTTGTTTCAGAATAGTTTTATTTAAATAGGAAAAATACACGGAACTGTATTGCTCAATTTCGCTGCCAACCTTACAAACAGTAAGGAGACTATAGTTAATGGTGAATTTGTTGAATTGTATGCAGTAGCGGCTAGTGATATGTTTCAAATGTTGAATTATTAGTGCTCACTTTATACCGGATGATCTATACATGTCTAATTGTCCCACAGACAACTCAGTGTTGAGTATAGTCATTACTATAATGCAGAAGAATGCGCGTGTTCATTGACATGTAGGCTAGCCTCCAAGAATATATATGAACTCTAGCTGGTAGTAACTGTTCATTGGTTGCTCGCTGACATAGTACTAGCATATGATTGTAGGAGCATTTGGCTACTGCTTCATTATTGGCTCAGGTCCTTCCACGAGGTGTTTACTGAATTCAGGCCCAATTGAGTAACAGACACAAACATAACGTGCTTTTAATTCTAGCTTGCATCATTATGAAAATGTGAATTGTGTCAGGTTCCTATACATATGTGGTGCAACACAATCCTTATTTTGATTGGCTGAGTCAAATGAGATATGTTTATGTTCAATGTTACGCTGTCCAGTCAGCGTGAAACGGAGCTGCAGCTGTGCATGTAAAGCACTGACATAAAGTGTTGCAACATTCTTGTCGCGGTAACCTCGTGTGTCTACTTATTACGTATCTATAATGTTCTTAAAATAGGTCTGAAGTTGTTGAACGGTACGTATTTTAGTTGAAAAAGACACACACATGCTTATGGAACTGAATTAAAGTTACTTTCTAAGGTAATCTAAGTTTTACCTAGACTTTACTTAAAAGTTTTAAAAGTTTTAATATTCAATGAGCCGGAAATATCGCAAATTCGAGGACCAGCCGGCTCGACTCCATAGTCGTGTGACCAATCTGGCCTCAACTGTTTGTTTATTGGCTGTTGATATAGTGAGTAGCAAGGTGTACATCTGGCAAGGTAGCACAGGAGTCTGTGAGAGTTGTCATTCAGCTCTGCTATTTGTTCAGTGAAATCAAGGAACTGAACTTCACTCTACGACACGTCTTTTGAAAAAATATACACATTTTTTTTTATTTTACATGTATCTATGCAATTAGCTTTTTTGTTTCAAAGGAAATTTTCGTTTTATGTTGTGCATTTACAAAAATTATAAAAACCAAATGTGGTGCCATTTAAATAGTTCGACAGTAGCTTATTAGTAGGGACCCCTGTTTTTCGCGAAAAGAATTTTGCCTCACTTTGTTTCAGTGCCTTACGTGCACATTTGCAGTTCTGCTTCGTGGTCAGTGATTGGATATTTTAACTGTCACGAGCCTTGGACTTCTTCCGGCAAATCACAGACGTGTGGCGTTGAATGAATGTTATTGTAATTGGCTCAGTCAAATGAGATACGGCTCTTCACATACACTGTACACGCTGCCAATAACTGTGTAGCAGAATTGAAGATGTGCACGTAAGGCACTGAAACAAACTGTGGCAAAATTCTTTTCGCGAAAAACAAGGGTCCCTACTTATTAGTTATATCAAAGAGAGTTCTATTTTTTAAAACATGTTAAAGAACTATTCTGGATCCGACTAAGACAATTATGGATGCGTCAAAGATAATGTTTATGAAACAACTTTTTAGCACAATATAATTTATACTGAAAAGTTAAATGCCATTTCCCTTCCCTTCTACCCTCAACACATTCAAAGAAGTCTCAAGTACTGGCTTGTGTACCGAAGCATATCCATAGCCTTATTGTAGAAACCTTATTTTCTTCACTCTGGCACGACTTATTTACACGCTGAAAAAATGGGAAAGAAGTTACCGTTTCGACAATGGTGAATACCTCAGGTTTGGCGGAAATAATGTAGCCACAGTTGAAAAACAAAGTAAAATGCATATTTGGCCTGAAAAGGTTTTCCATTCTTCTGTGTCGTGAGAAAACTGGACTGGCAGTGAATGCCGGCACGACTGTTTTCACGGAGTATCGCGCTTGGTTTTGTGCAACATTCTGTTTATTTCGTTGTTTTTCTGACTTGAAGAACCGTTCCTTCTCGTCTCTTTTGCATCATTGTCTAGTCGAGCATGTCTAGGAAACTGTTTTGTATTTTTGCTAAGCTATCGAATATGAGCCAATAAAAAGTTCCACTTGATTAACTGCGTGTATTCGCTTTGAAGATATGCAAGTAAGAATAACGATTAGTAGAGATTATGGTGAAGCGCGAGAAAGTTTTGTACCAGCATAGCTTTGAAAACACTGTAGTCTCTTACAACTTGTGTGATTGGGAGATATACGTCTGACGCAACACAACTATCTGCCGACCTATAACAGGCATCAAATATTACGATAACGGGAATCCTATTAGCTCAGTCAAATAGGACAACAGCTACAAGTACAAGAGAAAGCCAGTAATCTTCTGGTAAGATGAACGTATGTTGAAACCCAGCTAACAGTCAAGTTTTCCTGCGATAAACCATCATCTCTAACAATTAGGTTACAAACTGAGACCTTGTGATATTTCGTTATAAAACCTCTGACTTTTGGTACAAGGAAGTATGTCTTATGAGAACATCTACAACTTTGCTTCATGGTTATTGGCAGAGTGCAATTGTTAGGGCCCGGTAGTTTTCGCAAAAATATTTTTGCAGCACTTTGTTTCAGTGCCTTACGTGCGCACCGGCATCTCTGCTATGTGGTCAGTGATTGGATGCCGTCTGGAGGTTAAACCCGCAAATCACAGACGTGTTGTGTCACAGTTATCCATGTCCTGATTGGCACAGTCAAATGAATAATGACTCTGCACAAAAACACTCTGCCAATAATCAGGAAGTTGAGCTGCAGGCGTACACTGAAACAAAGTGGGGCAAAAATCTTTTCGCGAAAACTACCGGACCCTACCAACTGTGAAGAGGCGCTTAACAATTAGAGTGAGAAAGGGGAAGGGGTTTCACAACTTCCCTGACGTGTAGGTTAGCCTCCAAGAATATAGGCCTATATATATATATATATATATATATATATATATATATATATATATATATATATATACTCAAACATACGACAACTATTCATTTGCTGTTCTCTGACACTGTGATATTACATGACTGGACCTTTATTCAGTTTCTTCTTCATTATTGGCTCAGCGGCACCTTTCATAGTTATCATTGGCCAGTTGTTAAAGCGACACAAACATACAATTTCCTTTAAGACTAGCTTGTAATATAAATAAAAAGCAAATGTTCCAGGTTCCTACTTGAAATTGTTTATTCTTAGCTCAGTTATATCTTGAAATTATGTCAATAGCATAAAGGAATTACGTAAGGCTCGGATTTAGCTGTTAACATATAACTATGCCGCAATGTGTCTGGCAATTTTTTATATGTTCATAATTTGTCCAACAAATGGCGACCTAACTATACATTACTAGCTCTATTGCCATGCTTTGCGGTATAGTAACGGATTTAACATTTTCTTCTCAGAACTATAAGAAAGCGAAAAATAAATAAAATTCAATATGGCGACTGAAACCGAGCGTTAAGGTGGCCGTCTGCCCAGGGCGCTGAGCGCTGTGCAAAGCTACGACCGTTAACAGATTGTTCGAAAACTGCTCACCGTATACGAGTGATGTATGTTTAGGAGTAACATTTAAAGAATGTCTCACGTGTGTATATCCAGTTCAGGTTCACTTCTACACATTACAGCATGTTTCCAAGCGGCTGAAAATGGCGAAAATTGGAGTTTTCTAGGTTTTTTTGTAAACATAATCTCATTATTTTAAGGGAAATGCATAGGCTGTACAATTCACATTTACCTACCTTTTATAATACGTTATAAATGATACACATACCACAGAATGCCATGTAGAGAGTAGATACTATACACCAGTTCAGCTACTTGCGCCTAGAGGCTAGTGTGAGGTGTGAGGCATGTGCTATGTCGCCCTATAGCTTCCACACTTCTAGGACTCGAATGTGCTAAATACGTTCACAAAGACGGCAACCTTAAGGAATCTTGTATTCGTTCGTCATCAATCAGTTTGTAATGATTGGTTAGTTTAAAGTAGAATTGTTATCGTAAGGAAAAAAACCACGCACAAAATATACTGAAATAAGTGAAATGGTTGTTGACAGTAGAGCGGTCGTTACGCGGGCCACGTACGAGGGTAGAATGTCCTGGGTGTCAGCCGGAAGTGAGTGATAAGTTGCCTGTTGTAGCGACTATTAACTGTCTCGACACGTAGCCGTGTTGGTGTTGTGCGGGCAACATACTTCCCGTGCAACAACTGTCCAACACACGCTGCGTCAAGTTACTGTCACCACTACTCATGTACAACATTAGAGACTGCACAAGTTAACGGATATAGAACACCTTCTGCCACTGATTTCTTATTAAAACTACTTTGCAACACTTTGTTCTGATGCCTTACGTGCGCATCTGCAGCTCTGCTTCATTGCCATTGGTGGAGTGTTAATTGTGTAAAGACGTCACTCATTTGACTAAGCCAATCAGAACAGGGTTACTGCATTACACGCCTATGATTGGTGGGTAGAACCCCGAGACGCTGAGAGTTATAAACACCCTTCACTAGAGATGATGGTATCTCGGGAAAATGTGTTGTGCCAACATACCCTTCAAAACACTGTAGTTCATCACCGCATGAATGATTGGACGATACACGTCTGACATAACGTAGTTGTCTGTAGACCAGTTGCAGACATCACATATTACAATAGTGAGATTCATATTGACTCAGTCAAATAGGGCAACAGCTCCACGTACAGGGAAAAACCCAGTGATCTATATATAAGCTGAACACACGTTGAAACCCAGCAAACGGTCAAAATTTCCCGCGAAATACCATAACCTCTAGCTATCACTAAAGACCTTTGTTTTCCGCGAAAATAATTTTGCCCCAGTTTGTTTCAGTGCCTTACGTACACATCCGCAACTCTGCTTCATAGTCATTGGCAGCGTGTCTTTGTGAAGATCCGTATCTCATTTGACTGAGCCAATTACAATATAGTTGCTGCAACAACACACGTCTGTAATTTGCCGGTAGAATCCCAAGGCTCGAGTCTGTTAAAATATCCAATCACTGACCACGAAGTAGAACTGCAGATGTGCACGTAAGGCACTGAAACAAAGTGGGGCAAAATTATTTTCGCGAAAAACAAGGGTCTCTACCTATCACTAACCATGAAACAAAATTGCATATGTGTATGTAAGACATTAAAACAAGTTGGTGCGAAATTATTTTTTACGCTAAAAAGCGGTGGTTGTATGCATAACCAAAGCCGTAACAACACGCGCTGCCACAGTCGCATAGTTAAGTTGGCGAGCTCTCAACATTCGTATGCAGAGCACTGCCAATCCCAATTCTCTTCCATTCTATCTCGAATATTAAATATTAATTCTGTTCATAATTATTCTTCTTAAGCCTTATGGATCAGATACAGGAGGGTGGAGGAGCGGAGAACTGAACATGTTTCTGAGAACATGCCCATAAATATATGTATTACTACAAAATGAACAAAAGTAATAAATTATTTGGAGCTATGTATAAATGATGATAAAAATACAAGATAATGTATTTATCTAACACTTAAACAGACGCAAATAAAGCAAATTATTTTAAATATTATTCGTTGCACAGTGAAACCTGGATAGACCGCAAGTAAAAACCTCCGGCTATTTTATGTCAGTTGTAGCAAGACGTTACTTCAAGGCCTTTGCCAACGACAATGGCCATGGTTGTGGTAATGTTTGGTTCAGTTTCAACAAGACCTTTAAATTGCAAACGAATATAAATAAAACGTACATGAGTTCGACAACTTATTTCTCCTCAAATTTAATCTGGCAATTTCCGTGTCTCAAGTCATGGTGTAAAAATCTAAGCCTATCACCAGCAAGCACAGAAAGCAACCGATGATCATGTCATATGTGCTGATGTTCACAGTTATATACGTAACGTCTAGCTTATCTGTTACTTAACACGCGAATTTTCGTGAAAAAAATGTGTCTTTAGTGGCTAATTGTAGAATATTGTAAGATAATGCAGCGAATGTCCACTTTATTGAGCGTAATGTGACTAGTGAATCTGCCGTGAATCAAAGACGTGTGTTGTCACAGTAACCTTGTTCTCATTGGTCCAGTCATATAAGGAATGTCTCGTCAAAGATGCACGCCTGGTTATCATACGAGGGTTGCGAATGTTCATGTAAGTTGCTGCAGCATAACTTGTTAAAAATATTTTAGTAAAAAAACCTTGTGTGTGTAGGTAAGGGTGTCAGCTGTGAATGTAAATGACTGTCTTGACGTAGGGAGGAGTTGTGCCCTTGTTGCAGGGATGAGAACCAGATAAAAGTGCTAGTTCGTCAGGTAACACTATGACAGCAAGACAAGCCACCTGCCCGAACTCAGGGCAAGCAAGTACGTCCTATAAATGTGACCGGCAAGTACTATTACAACATACATTCACAAACATTGGCTGACAGACTAGACTTCAAAACTGTATACAAGCCACTCAGCACATTTTTCCAACTCATTAGCAGATATTGTGAAATATCACGACAATTTATGGTTTCAGAACGCTCCTAAAAACGCTACAGTTTCTTACAACATGCATAATTAGTAGAGGCCCGGATATTTGGCGGGTTCAACGCCCAGCAGGCTAGACTCCACAGTCCTGTGTGCACTGTCCTCAGCTATATTTGTTCATTGGCTGCTGCTCCAGTGAGTGAGCATTTGAACATTTGACGATGTAGCGCAGGAGTCCGTGATCATTTTTACGCATGTCCGCCATTGGTTCGGAGTCCGCAAGGTCACGTTTAATAAACAATGACCCAATCGAAATAGTTTCCAACATGTACATGACTTAGAAATCCAACCTCTCCTCAGTTGAATCCGCGAAATTTCCGGGGCTCTAATAATTAGTTGATAACTGTCCGAAACGATAAAGTTGTTGGCAGATCACTCACATGTATCAAATGTAACACTAGAATATTTCTCATTGGCTGTGTCAGAAAGGGGTTACGGTTTCATACAAAGATGGCCACCAGTATTATAAACAAAGCCCACGACATGCAGAAGGCACGTTGAAACCTGGCAAAGAGTCAAGTCTTCCCGCTAAACATCAACAACCCTTCTCACTAAGACTGCACTCATGCTCTGTATATGACGTCAGTATTACACATCACCTGTATTACGGGGGTTAATGCAGGGTATGTATTTTATTTTTAGAGATGTGAAACAGTGAGCATTGATTTTATCAATACATTTCAAGTTGCATGTACGTATTTTAAATTTATTTAAATCAATTTGAATTAAGCTACCTAGAACATGTTTTTTCGGCAGCTAAATAAAGGAAATTACTAAAATCAGCGTGACACTTCCTTGTAATTAAAGAGTTGTTTGAAATCAAAATTGGAAATTTTTTAACTGTGCAGAACTACAAAACAGTTTTGTCGCAGGAATAAAATATTCCGTTACTTGAAATTGTTTCACTGTAAGAAACTAATAAGCAGCGTCACAAGTGTGTGTACTATTAGGTTTCAAAGCCTGATTGTAAGGTCGCTGATATGTAGACTAGACTACAAGGATATACGTGTATTCAAACATACAGCAGTTGTTCATTGGCTGCTCGCTGACATTATGATATCACACGAATGTAACTTTATCTACTTGTTTCTTCATTATTGGCTCAGCGCTCTCCAGGACGTGTCAAATATGTCAAGAACCAATTGTGATAGTTACATGAGCTTACAGTTGCTTGTATTCTGGCCTGACCGTTCACGTCTATACTCATTGTGCACAAATACAACCTTGCTTCATGGTTATTGGCAGCGTGTATTTGTTCAGACATGTTTCTTATTGACTTCATTCAGTATATGGCTACTGTGAACAATACGTCTGTGATTGTTCCAGTAGAACTCTAAGGGCCGTATCTATAAATGGCATTCGAATGACAGCCAACTGCTATCCCCTTTGAGAAAGCACTGGTGAGCAGTTGGCTGTCATTCGAAAGCCGTTTATAGAAACAATGTAGAGGTTAAACATCCAATCACAGACCAAGGAGCAGAACTGTAGGTTTGCACGTAAGGCACTCTCAAACAAATTAGTGCAAAATATTTTTGGGAGAAAATCAGGGGTCCCTATTTATGACAATACCAAATTCGAGACCACCGAATTTTCATTGATGTATAAGTAATCCATGGTTACTGTAGTCCATAATAGTCTAGTCAAACCCAAATTTATACTTTATAAAATAGGCCCCTGGGTTTGGGCAGCTGTGTGCGCAGGCCACAGTTGAGGCGCGAGGTTCCAGAGTCTAGTTTCCAGCGACAGTCGAACATCGATGGTTAGCAAGAACAAGGCTTGCCGCTCACTTTATTGCTTTTCCCGGGAGCCAATTATATGTGAGGTCCCTTCTTTCCTCAGTTTTAAAACCTTCCAGTTCTTCCCATTTCTTTATCCGTGTTCGTCAAATTATATCGCTTAGCTGTATTTCTGGGATTTAATTATCACTTACTTCCTCACTAGACGGACTTTAAAACCTAGAGCGTAAATAAGAAGAATATCACACGTAACCAGTACGTTTCATGTTGTTCAGTAAAAGCCGAGTGACAAGAATTCACGGAAAGAGTCGCCAATTCACTCATGTATTCAGCTGTAAAGGTCTGTGCATCTCGGCGAAGAGCAAGTGTATTAAAAGTACGCTGCTTCATAGTGACTGCTAAGTTCAATGTAAAATATTTTTCTACAAAATAATTCTAATGTGTTAAAATTATCTAATTTATTTGCGTTTCGCAACTGGACAGCATACTTCCAGAACCAGACATGTCAATCTTATCTACCGGCACAGAAAAGTGAGAAATATAATTTATTATATTTCTCACTTGAACAAAACCTACGACTATTGTTTATTTTATAGAATGCGGTTTAATGCTTGCGTGTAAAACTCCTTGTTTATTTAGGAAGGTGTTAAATTCATATACGGATTTTTGGATATGTCTGGTTTTTAAATATTTATTCTCAGTTAACTTCGCTCAGGGAAGAGAAATTCATGCACTTTCATTCGCTGAGTCACTGTAGCAAATTAATAAAATATTTAAAATATGTAAAAAGTAAAATTTTGGGCAAGTTCTCAAAACATGTGGTACTACCTCAGTTTCGAAAGAACCAATTGCAGCACATGTAGTTTGAACTGCGTCGTGTACCGTTAAACAGATCGGACTTTAAGCAATTTATAGTTTCTGAGAAAATGAAAAAAACTATGCTTATTACTAGAGCCACGAGTTTGTATCGAAAATAATTTTTGACCGTTATGGTCAACATCTTACGAGAAAGTAAGTAGCTGTGCTTCATGGTTATTGGCAGCGTGTCATTGTTCAGAGATGTCTCTCATTTGACTGAGCCAATCAGAGTAAGGTAACTGGTATCATACGACTGTGATTTGCCAGTGGAATTCCAAGACACCTGACAGTTAAACATCCAATCAATCAATATGGAACACAGCTGCAGTTGTGCACGTAAGGCATAGAAACGAAATGGTGTAAATACCTCTTCGCCACAAAAGCATGGCTGTACTTATTATCTCGTCAGCTAACTGTACATTTGCTGTATGAGAGGGGAAATAACTGAGCTAAAATGAAAGTTCTGTAGGAACGACAAGAAGGTTGTATGTTGTCGTCGCGAGTGACGTCACAAAGCTTCTACCCAGGCAGAAGGCCACGCCTACCACATAACGCTTACCTTTGTTGACAACGTACACTCACTTCACTGGTCTTGTTCACTTCGTTTATGTCCATTTGTGTCTGTGTGTTACAGTTAGGACAGTCATTTTATCACGGACATACTTTTGTGCAAGCTGAACGGTATGTAGCAAGATAGCACGTGTATAGTTATAGGAACTCTCGTCACGTCTACAGGAACAAAATATACCTACTTTATGAACATAGGTTCGCTTCTGCATTACAGTTAACAGTATATGATATGTAGTGCAAAGCGTGCGGGTTGTGGAAAACTATCGCAGCTATTATTGCTGCGCCTGAGAAGCATAAGTCGGTGGATTCATTTGGACTTGCCACCACATGCATCTGAAACCGGATGTAGTTCTCAGAAGATTGATACGTGTATCTTATTACCGACAGTTGTGGACTTACCCGCTATTGCAACCACGTGATAGATGAGTGGTATTTAGTTGGACCCTATGCAATGTCCGGTGCAGCACTACGAGGCAACGTGATCCACACCACGAACCACGCACGGTGTAGCAATATAAGGGTGCGTTCCGAGTCTATGTAAGGACAATGGTCCGTTATTTCTACTGCTTTAACGACAGTGACTTTTTAAGTCTTAAACGAGAGGAAATAGGAAAAAACTGTTGCACAGTTTTGTTAGAAATTGTGTATACCATGTTATCAATTTTTTTCGAGACGAAATACACAATGGATTTAGATAATTATGCAATTAAGGAAATTCTCATTAATGAAATAATTAGCGAAATTTCTCGTTTGCGAATTTTCTCAGCGACTACTTTTCTCTACGCTCACGTATGTTGTATCGTTTCAATCTTACAAGCATTTTCGTAGGAGAAATTATTTTATTGTTATTAGTCCGTTCTAAAAACGTGGTTTATTTACTGCTTATTACTCTTGTGTAAGTGAAATTTTGCAAACGATAAAAAATTTATTCAACCGAACAAGCAAACAGACAAGAAAACGAGTTAATAAAAAGAGCAAAAAATAGTTATTTATATCACAGATATCTTCTTCTTAATTCTTACCCCTCCTCCGCAAAAAATATTCTGCTCACCACTGAATGCCTCATAAGGACAAGCTATCAGCGAGAAGATTGCATGCCATACACATTGAATGGCGCCTAGAGGCTAGGATGTGGCTTGATCCTAATGTTGTGTCGCCCTTACTGCGCCCGTATTTCTAGACTTCAAACACACAATACATCCACAACATGTAGCTTTCTGTGAGTAGTGTCTGATAAACTGTAAACAAACAACACACTTCACTTTAGTGTACGTCCTTAACTTCGGGGACACACAAGCACAATGAGCTCGTAGTATGACATCAAATCTTAGATACCTGAGAAATTCGCGTTTTCATGTGGGTACAAGCTACAATTACAACAACTGTTAAGTTTGTGTCACTTTCGCAATTGGCTTTGACTTATTAGACTCTTCCTGGAAGTCTTTGAGAGGTAATGAGTATCTACTGTCTGTCTGCTAACCTACGGGTCAGTGAACCAGCAATTTTTTTTCCGGTCTCTATCAAATAAACACAGACTAACTGTTAACAAGTATGTCTTAACACAAATTTATATAACATTTTCAGGAAACAATAAAATCCATACTGGTGTTGACAGACATACTAAAATCAGTGATCAACTTTTCCTCTAATTACAAGCTGAAGCATATAAGTGTGCCGTACTGTGTATAGGTAAGTTAATTCCACTATAATTTAAGAATTTTTCACAGCGTGCAGTTCAGTGACTGGTGTGTTAACTAGGAAACAACAAGTTACAGCGAGAAGCAAATAACCAGCATCATCCTCCAGTGAATATGTTGGCAGGACTCGAAGTGTGTTTTCCCAGGAATTCTTTTGTTCAACCTGCACGAGGTGTGAGAATAACTTGCAGAGAACAAGTGCACAGAGTGTTGGCTGCAGTTAGCTGTCATGTAGGCCATGTAGCGTGATCCAGGGTACAGTGACACATGTGAGACTGACATGTCTCATGACTAGCACTTAGCCGAGTTACAGCTCTAACAAAGGGACTTCCACTCATATGAATATACTCGCTCCATTGTTAGCAAAGCAGAGGCAGGACATTTCGCGAATTGATGTTACAACAAAGTACACTTAGTGAAATATGTGTTTTGTTTTGGAAAAGGTCACTTGTACGACCTCGTCACCTAATGTTTTCCCTACTCTTCCTCTTACTCCCTCCACCACGAACCACTCTGCACACTTCCTCTAGACTCTCAACTGCCGAGGTCGTACAACTCCCTACACTTCTTACCCTCTACAAACCCATACGCACCGCCTGTTGGCATCTCTTCACCCTGTACATAAACCATATGCACCGTCTATTATTGTTTATATTTAGTTCCTTTCATTGGCTATCACGAGATGTGACGAGTTCGTATAGCAGCTAAAAAGCCGAAACCCTATTGGCCATAGCATCCAACATTCGTCACCGCCCTACATAACCCCCAGCGTAGTGGGGAGAGGAAAATATGTTCTGTCAACTGACGAGGTCGTAGAACTGACATAGTCCCTTTTGTTTTCTCCAGCCTCAGGATCTTTAGGGAAATGAAAATTGTGCGAGTTTAATGTCTTGCATGTAAGAATCCACTCTCCTGCGCATACCCAAGTCCTGATGATTTGTCAATTCGCAGCTACTAACTGGGACAGCAGACAATGAACGAACATACAGGGCAGTGAATTCAAACATGCGGGGCATTGAAGACGAGAAATTTATTTTCCCAATGGATCGCTGCTTATCCATTTTGTTATTTAAGCAGACATCCACTATAAGTAGGAACCTGACATTGTCGTGTTTTCTTAGAGCACAAGCTGGGACTGAAACAACTGTAAGTTCATATCACATTCCCAATTGGGCCGTGACGTATTTGACACCTTCTGGATGGCGCTAAGCTAATAGTAGAGTCAGTCTGCTGCAGTTTCTCAGTCTGTACATGTACCTGAAGACGTGGACTGATGCCAATTCCCGAAACATATAGCTAGAGGCACGATTGTTTCGCGTATTGATTCTAGGTCAGGTTAAACGCCGATAACGTATACTTCACTCCTCCTTCTGTGATTAGACGAGAGCGATTTTAACACACATTTGACGACTGCAAGCCAGTTATAAATAAGGAAACAAGTCGTGGAGATATCACGTGCTACACGTTTGTACTGTTAGAAGCCAGTGGATATTCGGCTTCAGCCGGTACATGTATAGAACTGATAAGTCTGGGCTGTTGCCAGATGAATACGCGAAGTATTCTGCCTCTACATATAGCATAATCTGTTGTCGTCTTGAGAAGCCTGCTATTTTTTCGCCTGTTTATTGTCTGTGTTGTGTCTTGTCTGTGTTCACATCCATTCGTGTCTCTCGTTATATGTGTTGTTGTCGTCGTTCATCCATTTGGTGTCTTTTTCACACACTTCATTTTTGTTGGTTTTTATTATTTTTCCTTCTGTTTTTGTTATTTTTTGTGTCGACTTTCTCCAGTAGACTATATTCCACTTAGGAGTTAATTTTGTGTATTTTTATATCAGTTTTTTGTCCTCGTGTTGTCTTCTGGGATATGTCTGTATTCATTTCAGCAAATATCTGTTTGTTTAATGTGCGACTACAGCTTACTGGCTTTTATTCCTTTGTTTTTGTTTTATTGTGGGTATATCTGTAATACGACAACATTCATCCGCAATGGCGTATGTCCAGAAAACTGTTATGTTAATAATACGAACCCATTGCAGGATTCGTTCAAAGAAGACAGCAAAATGCAAATAAATGCAGACTTAATCCTGTGATATTACTTTGTCAGCAAGAATCCAGAGAGCAGATAATGTCTGCTTGAATCATAGGTGTTCTTAAACGCTAGCTTACAAGTCAGTACTGGCGTCAATTTTTCCTCTCTAAATGCAATCAAGGAAATAAATATTTTGTGAGTTCAGTAAGCTACAAGTTGGAATCCACAAGCTGTGTGTATTCAAGCCCTGACAGTTTGTCCATTAGTTACTGCTCACTGGAAAAACAGACTATGAGCGAATATACGGGACTTGAATATACACAGTACAGTGGAATTTTATTTGCGGGCCATTAAACGCGCGAAATTTTCTATTCCTTAAGTATAGAAAATTTTGTAACTTTTCAATGAAAATCATTTTAAATAATCGCAAGACTTGTTTCAGTCAAGTATGCTACATACAGTCAGTTTAAACCAAGGTCTGGCAGCACTGTGGATTACGACCTTAGATTATATTTTGGCTCAGAGTTCCTCAGGATGAGACTGATAAACTACTATATAATTGACAATGAGGCAAAACTACGCTAGACTCCGAAATAAAGCTTGTCCTAAATGAAAGAAACGTAACATATTTTGGTTCCTAGGCCAGACTAAACGTGGCTGTAAGAAACGAACCTTGTGACTGATAAGCAACTACGTGTTTAGACGTTATCTGCTGACCTTGTTCAATCCGGCTTGCAAGTCACCTCCTGCTGTTTGGCGAATGACTATGGACAACCGATATTCGTGAATATATTTCATAGCTGGAGGCATATAAATTAATGTTATTATTTGGTGTAAGATTACACTGCACTTCTCTGTATGTACCTGAACACAATCTGTAGAGATTATGGTACCTCGCCAACATAGCCTTGAAAACACTGTAGTTACATGTGACATGTATGATTGGAAGATATACGTCTGACACAACGTAGCGACATGCGGACCAATAATATGCCTCAGACATTACAATAGCGGGATTCTTACTGGCTCATTAAAACAGGGTAAACGAAAGAGTTACAAACAGCTCACCACAAACTACGAGGCAGAAGTGCACATGTGCACATGGGTCATTAAAACAATTTGGTACAACATTTTTTTCACAAAAAAATTCGTGTAAAATTCAGCAAAAATCAATTGCTCTAGTGAATTGTAAGAGCTAGTATTACTGACTAGTGTGGCACAAAGTCGCCGCCCATGTTCTTGTTTGGCTTCTGTGCTTGCAGGTATTCTATGCCCGCGGCGTGTCTGTTGGTGTCGGCTCGACTCAGAGGAAGGGCATCATCTGACATAACGGATCCTCGCTCAGCGATCATGCAACCTCGTGTGCTGAGCTGGCGAGGGGCGACAGGCGGGGGAGGTTTTTATGGTTATGGTGTGAGGGGTTTAAGTGGGGGGGGGGGAGGAGCAAGAAACAGATCTACCTGCCATCGTTTATCTGCACGACATGTTGCACGAGCTACCCCTCCCCCTCCACCCATACCCCTGACCAAACACTCGGACCATCACAGGTACAGGCTATACCATGATCGAATACCTTTTGGACAGCTCCCAAGTGTCGCAACAGTAACTAACAAGTCAAAAGTAGTAGGCTACTTTTGTTTCAAGCGTTCCAATACTTTAACAAGTATTATAATAACATAGAACTTCATTCTGTGCAACAGAGAAGAACTAAAATTTTGTTTTACTTTGCTATAATTGTGACAAAATTATTTAAAGCATAATTTAATCGTCTAACTATTTTAAAAAAAGCTGAGTATAATTTTACTCCTAAAACCTTAACCAACTATTGGTAGTTACTGCTTTTTCCCAGTAAAATACAAACATTCATAACAGATTATTGGCAACAAAGGTCTTAGAAATGTTTCTTTTTGAACTTGGCCGTTGTCATATTTGGAGAGCGTAAAAGTTTGTGACTGAATTTCAGAAGTTCAAACAAGTATGGATTTAATTTCTTCGGTCATTGTGTGATAGTTTATCAAAGTTGCCATGAAAACGTTCGGTGTGATAGCTAGGAAAAGGTACTTTTTATTAACCAAATTGAAGAACGAGTAGACTTCAAGAAAGTTAAGGCAATATGGAGTGAATCTATCTGCTCTCAGGCACAGCAACCAATGAAGAGGAAGCTGAGGCTTGAGAACACATAGTTCACTGGAGACTAACTAACAGGTCACTGGCAGGTTTTTTTAAGACTCCTCTGTCCAGAAAAATACCAAACATATTATTAAAACTTAAGCATATTAGTATTCGATTGACTTAATTCCATAAATTCCATAAATAAAATAACAGTGTCACTTCTTAAGGTGACTGCCTGGCTGGACGTGTTTCGTATGTTCGAGGCTTGGACACAATACGTGCAATACGCCTCGTCCTAGCTTCTAGGAGCAAGTCACTAACTGTCGTACGGTCTTCTCTCTCGCCTCTATGAGACTTTCAAAGGTGATCCTATCATTGTGACGTAATATTAAATATAAAGGCGCTTTATACATGCATAAACCTTTTGGAAGTGTCTACACCAAGAGTTTTACGTCGAGAAATAAATACAAAAAAGCAGCAATTTTCGCCATTTTGGTGGCAGTAAAATTATATTTAAAAACAGTTCTAAAACCTGAAATGGGTACACACACGAGCAACTGTCTTTGAATACTATCCTTACGCACATAAGTCACGGGTGTTGAGTGACTTTCTAATAGACTTCTCGTTGTCAAAGCTCTGCATACAGCTCAGCCACTTGCACAGGAGACTCTCTTAAGAGCCTAAGAGTTTCTTCTTTTCATTCAGTTGATTCACACTTATTTAAACACGCCTTGAAAATTCTGAACCAAATACAAATAAACGTGTAAACTAGGATCGAATCCATTCGTATTAACTTCCTCATTACTTTGGCATCTAAATGGAGCAGCAGCGATGTAAGAGTAGCTGAGTATATTCAACTCGCGAAATTTTCTTCTCATAAAATTAGCCGTTTGGTTTGAGTTGCCAGTAGCAATTGCGTTAATTAGTAAAACATTCTTCCTGGTTTAATATAGAACAACCTACAGAGTATTAAGACTGTTCTGCACCGAACAATTCTTATTCTGTCAAACTCTTACTCGTCACATTTATAATAATTTCCAACACATGAAGTATTTATTTATTAAAACAAAATGGTGTAAAAATATATTTGCGACAAAACCGTGGCTTTATTTATTACTGGCTTGTAGTCGTCAAAGTTATGTCAAAACAACCGTCGTACAACAACAGAAGTGAATGTGAAGTACATCGATGGCCCAGTTCTGAGTCAAATGCATAAAGGAACATTTCCGTTTCGTCGAAAACTCTGTTAATTAGCATAGTCTATTTAGTTGGTGTTAATTTTAAGCAAAAGTACAGTTACAACTATTTAAGTGTTTAAAATTATTATAGTTTACCTTTGTTGAAATTATCACACTTTAAAATAAAACAAATACAATGTCTAGCTCTTTACTAGCAGTTAGAATAAAGTGCTATGCTATTACAAGTTAAGACTTATGCCTAAATTAAAATTTTAATTTAAAAAACCCCGACTCACACGATACTAAATTTCAAATCGATCAGACCAGCAGAATTGCTCACATTCACAAAAAAAATCTACGAAAGATAAAAGAGCTAATAATCATTGAACAACTGAACAGTTTTACTTGAATTGTATCTAAGAACTCTCTCGTTCAAGTCACTTTTCCAACAAGTATAAAATAAAATAGGTTCATTCGTATAGGAGCTACGCTGCCACAGACAGTCACGTCAAACTTACTACACACCTCTTTTTGCGTCGAGGTTTAAAAACAAGTGAATTTATGTGTTTTTTTATTTAATCTGGGAAGAATGTACTTCTGTCTGGCTATGTGTTGGTGAGTCAAACTCAAAAATTCAATTTTTTTAGTTGTTTTCCTTTCGAACTGGGTCATCGACATGTTGAAGTTCAACAAGAATATCCTTGAACAACTACGTGAAATTCTCGTGCCGCTGAGTATAGTTGCTGTCTCAACACTCCTATGCATCGGTGCGGTAAATGTACTTGTATTTCCTTGCGGTGTAAAAGCTGTGTGAGCTAAACTTCCGCCTGTGTTGCAACTGGGTTCTTTGTGCTACCGCCGCTAGTGCAGTCGCGATAATGTTCAGTTGTACAGTGTAGGACGTAACAGCGGTACTAAATTATCTCCTACACGAAAGTTTGCAAGTCGTCTGGCTTCCGCTGGGCTGTTCGCCGACATTTATGCTAGTCATGTCGATAAGTGGGCTGACTTGCAACATTGGCACCACTGATAAACTCGCTAAGTAAACTCACGTGTCGTGTCGAGCATGGTGTGAAAGAAGACGGCAAGAGAATATATATGAGGCATTTATGCGTGTGTAGAAGAATTTGTTTCGTGCGATAATTTCGTCTCTCGCTCTAACTACTGTAAAGGTACGTTTATACTCTGCGTCGAAACAAGTTTACTATTTGATACATTAACTACGCTTTGTAAAAACATTCTTCGCCGTATCGCTAATATTAATACCATGTGAGCCATTGCGAAAAATATTTGCCACAAAGAAAATTTTCGTTTAAAGTAAAGTGTAAAGTAACATTAATACCATGATCTTCAATTTATTTAAAAATTGCCAAATAACTCAAATATTTTTTTACCAAATTCTTTGGAAAAATTTAAGACGGTTTATAGTCATACGATACACAATTCTGGTATAGCGTTTTTCAATACAATGTACCGTTTGTTAGCAAAAATTTTTTGCTTAATTTAGTCTTATCCTGACATCAAAACATGTGATGTCTCAGGGGCAAAAATCTAAAAATCAGTCTGGTGTATTGTAACAGAAAAATTCAGCTACAAACGATGATGTATGAGTGTTAAAACTTAAGGATGAATTTCTGATCTATATACTAATTCGCGTAAACAAAAAACATTCTCAAAGCCACTGCAAAACTAAAGAGCGAGGCTCAAACAAAAAAAAATTGTTACTGTTAAAATGGTTGAATAACATTTTTGGAAGGGTTAGTTAGTCGTTGATTTTTCACGGCAAGCTTAATACCAGAGAAATATTCTACAAAGAAAATAATATAACGTCACACTTCAAAACGAAAATTTTGTTTGAGGATATGCTACCATTCAGCTGTTCGCATTCTTCAAACAAAGTGTGTGTTTCAACAATGTAAATGTTTTACAGATTATTGTATGCGTTCACCGGATATATGTAGACACGTCTTATGTTTATAATGAAAGGAAATATTTACGAAACAACATCAGGTCAGACGTCGAAAGCGTGTACATTTCACTAAACTATCCAGATTGAATAACGGTTAAAGAGACATTTCGTGAAGATATCTCATGTTTAGAGATGATGGTATATCGCGAAAATGTTTTGTGCCAAGATAGTCTTGAAAACAATGACACAACGTAACTGTCTGCAGACCAATACCAGGCATCCAATATTACAATATCGGGATTCTTATTGGCTCAGTCAAATAGGGCAACAGCTCCACGTACAAGCTAAAGCCAGTAATCTTCTGGTAAGCTGGGCGTGTATTGAAATCCATCAAACAGTCAACTTTTCCCGCGATAAACCATCATCTCTACTCATGTTACCTGATTGTGAGGTTAAACTGTATGACCTCTGGAGCAGTATTTGACGTATAGATAACTGTATAGCGCTGTTTGCACAACAACAATGAACACGCAAACATTTCTTGTACTTGAGCAATTATTATGTACAAGCAAAATTCGCGTCATTATTTGTTGACAGACTAGACTGCACTACTCTGTGCATGCAGAGTACAATATGTAACGTCAGATAGTGTATAGCCGCTTCCATGTACACGAGGTTGCTCATTCTACCGCGGAACTAATCATTGGTAGGGACCCCAACATTTCGCGAATTTATTTGCAAAGACGTTAGATTTCAAACCACTGTGCACGTTAATAGCTTTCGCGGTTGGATCGTTGTAATAAAACTCTAAATCAGGGCTGTGAACAAATATCAAACCTGCATGAACACTCTCACAGACTACTTGTCACACGTACAACTGTCCACTCACCATTTAGCAGCAGTCAATGTACAAGTATCTGAGGACATAGTGCATACAGTACTGTGCAGTCTAGCTGGCAGGTCGTTCAACCCGCCACATTTCCGGGTCTCTAATTATTGAACAGAAGTATTATACACAGAGGACAACCACATTGTCTACCGAAGGAAACGTCGAACGAGCGTACAGCAGTTTCAAATCTAGCTGGCTAGACTCTAGGCATCTTGAAGCCCCGCAGGTTCAGAGATCTGCAGCATAGACTCCACAGTCTTATGTAATCTCCAACCTTCACGATATGTTCCTGAGCTGCTCATCCATTTCCACACTTGACTAATAAACCGGTAGGTTATATGGTCCTTGTTGCTTTGCAAATTTGTTATTGGCCTATATTTCTGCCGAACAAGTCAAACTCTGAGCCAACCGTTCACACTCCTTCAGTATACACTTGTCTGAAGTCTAACTTATGTTCAAACGAATTCGCGGAATCTTCGTATTCTTATCTTGCCCAAGTGAAGGTATAGTAAGAAAAGCACGTTTTAGAGCGATACTTAATTATGTTTTCTTACCTTATTTTTTTTTTACAATAAACGCTGCTATGTGGTTAAAATATCTCGTATACGTTCCATTGCTTGATACATTGATTTGTGTTGGAAATAATGTCGCAACACTTTGTTTCAATGTATTACTTTCATATCTGCAGCTGTACTTTGTGGAATTTGGCAGCGTATCTATGTAGAGGCGTCACATATTTGACTTAGCCAATCAGATCAATGTTACTGTTCACCAGTCTGTGATTAGTGGGTGGAACCCCCGAGACGCTAGGAGACAAAAATATCGAATCTCTATCCATGAAGCAAATCTGCAAGTATGTACAAAAGCCATTCAATTAAGTTGATGCGAAATTTTTCCTCCAAGGATCAGTGACTATTCATTGCTAATATGAAGAAACCTGAAAAATTCACGTTTTATTTTAGGCGCAAGCTAGAGTTCCAGCAACTAGTTCTGTATCTCGTTCATAATTGGTCGTTGACTTACTCGACACTTCCTGGAAGTAGCTGAGCCAATAACAAAACTGTAACTGAATACTGGCTCATTTCACAGTGTCAGCGAGCAGATAATAAACACCGGCTGTCTGCACGAGTACACATATATGCTTGGAGGCTAGCCTAGAGCTCAGTGAACACGCAAATATTTCCCGTCTCTACTAATAAAACTCAGCACATGGATCCGCTATAAAAGATATAATATTTCAAAATATTCGTGGATGTTAGAAGGTAATGAACTCTTTTCAAGTCTATGAACGAATGCTGTTTCCAGAATATGCCTCGAGGAAAATCTCTCTGTGCCTGCGGTGAAACTTGAAAATATGTAGTTTCATTTTCGTGTTAAAGATACCGCCTCGGTGTATGTACGTTGTGCGTGTGCAGTCTGGAAGTGCAGGTGCGGTAAAGGCGACACAACGTGCACATCACGCCTCACTATAGCCTCTATGTACCATTCAACTAGCGCGCAGTCCTGTAGGCACTTGCTCGCATCTATGAGACGTTTGGTGTTTGCCATCATATTTTGTGACGCTATATTAATGATGATTGTGTGTGGTTCGTACATTAACCCTCTTTTAAATATTTTGCACCAAAATTTTTTAAGTAAAAAGGACGACAAAAAATTTAATTTTCTCAATTTTTGGATAAGAGAAAAGAAGCTTGAAAAATTATTTGAGGGCCTGCGCAAGAGTAACGTTCTATGAATGCCATTCCTCTGGGAATAAACTTTTACCAGCCAAAGTTCTGCATACATCGCAAGACGACCACCTTAATGGCCACCATTATCGTTCAATAACTGTACAACCACGTTAGCAAAGATTCACTTAAGCCTTATAGATAGTTGTGTTTATCACCGAAATGAACACGATCCCTTGTAAATTATGCCACATAATTTCTGAGTGTTTGATTGGTAAGAACTCTCGATTTTCACGAAATTTTTTGCACTATTTTGATTTAATGCCTTATATTCATATCTGCAGGTCTGCTTTGTGGTAATTGGCAGCGTTATGTAGAGGCATCACTAATTTGACAGGAGCCAATCAGAACAAGTTTACTGTGTACTAGCCTGCGATTAGAAGATAGAAAGCCCTGAGACGCTGAGAGTCAAAATATCATATCCTCGACAATGACTTTGAAACACAAAAGACGTGTGACTCTAGTCATAATGATCTTGAAAAGTGTTCTGTTGACAGTGAACAGCTTCTAGTCTTAGACTTGCAGTTCTTGTGAAGTACGTGGACGGCCCTGCTCCACGCGTGCCAACTATTTAAACGAGCTAATTACAACCTCACCAACAACTCCTGCACGCGATGTGTATTCAGGATGCGAGTACTTGCTAACACAGGATCACATGAGCTCAACGATCCTTCACACACGCAAATTAACACCCAACAAGTCCCATTATAACCTTGGTAAGTAAGCTCCTCTGACATCACAAAATAACTGACTGTAACTTTGTATGATATTATTATAGAAACAGGATTATGTAGGTCCAATGACCCGGATACTACACTATGCACTCGTACTTATGTTAAGCTATGCACTTCTTGGATTGTTTATCAAGCATCTTAATGTTTCCACTTAATTTTCACGTCCCTAATTTTGTTAAACAGTCTTATTCCAAGCGGAATGATTAAATTATTAAAGACCCTTGATTTTCGCGTGAATATTTTACACTACATTTTTTTTTTTTCAGTTCCTTACGTGTACATTTGCAGCTATGCTTCGTAAACAGTGACTGAGTGTTTTATTTTTTAACTTTCAGCGTCCTGCGGTTCTACTCACCAATCAAAGAGGTGTTGTGTCGCAGTAACCTTGTTCTGATTGGCTCAGTGAACTGAGAGACGCCTATACATAAAGACACTCTGCCAATAATAACGAAGCAGAGCTGTAGATGTGCATCCCTAGCAACGATTAACCATTTTTGTAACAATTTAACTAAAATTAATTTTCATAAGATGGTTTCCTGTGAGAATAATAGGTAATCGATGAATGCCCATAAAACTGTTCCTTGTCCCGGGGTTCTGTCAACATGACGATACGTGTTTGACCAATAACAGCGCGCCTTTCTTATCAAAACGAGCCAATAGCCAAGACGCGGAAGTAGACAGTCAAACACCTCTATAATATTAGGCAGTAAAAACACAGATATTTCACAAGTTATTTTAACAAGTTAATTCCAAACTTCTTTACTTGTGAGGTCAGGGGCGTAGCCAAGATTTCTGTTCGAGGGGGGGGGGGGAAGGGGAAGGGATACCAACTTGAGAATCTTCACAATCACATGACATGAAGGAGGAAGGTGGGTCCTGTGGTCCTGGAATCCTCCCGCGATAAATACAATTTGGTTTCAGTGTACAGAATGAAGCAATTCAAGCAGATTTTGTACCTAAACTGTGAATATACCACTGATAATTTTATCTTCGAGCGGTTTATTTTCATTTTGGAGGGGGGATATCGATACCGATATCCAACCCTTCTGGCTACGTCACTGTGTGAGGTGCTTTCACGATTGGGTCACACTTCATTCAACACATTCTTCAAGAGAACCGCATCTGGCATGAAGACTAGAACGCTCACCTCTCACATAATTGTTCCGGGTTTGATTCTCAGCGAAGATCATCCCATATTTGTAAATGTGGGAGTCGTGGCGCGCGATTAAAATTAGTCGGCTGGATTTTGTCGAGATCTTCCGTTTCCTCTCGCTCCATCATTCCAGCCTCGCTCCACGTTCACTTTGTTCATCTTCAACGCCTGTCCAGGCCGCTGAGCAAAGTGTATAACTTCGGCCGACACAAGTCACCAGCAAACTAGTCCACACACATCAGTGATGGCTGCTTAGGAACAACTTTCAAACAAAGTTACTAGCAGTTATACACGTTCCAGGTCCTTATTTTCTAGCGGCCGGAAATGACGAGAATGTGTGTTTTTGCTGTCCTTTTTAGACATTTCAAACTTTGTTCGTGATATTTAAAAATGTATAGACGCGAGAAACACGCCTTTGCCTCAAATATGACGTCATATAATAATAGATTCATCCCTGGTTGCCTCATAGAGACGAGTCATCGACGTCAGATCAGTGACATGCTCCTAGAGTCTAGGTGAGGCCTGATGTGTGTGCTATGTGGCCCTTATCACTCCGCACTTCCAGGCCTGGGACTCGAACACATAAAGTACGTCCAGACAGGTGGTCACCTTAAGGTAGAAGCTGAGTGTCTGTGTGCGGAGCTCCGCATTTGACTGCACAGTTCGCAGAGTTCATTAAAAAACTGTTACCATCATAAAGATACAATTTAAATTGTATATGAAAGAGGAATATTTATAATTTGTAACATTGCGAAAAATTCTTATTTTCATGTTTTACCATGTTTAAAAAATAATTGAGTATTTATTTGTAGCAAAATAAATGCCGCATTACCGTTATAGATATTTTCAGAACTTCTTCAAGCTTCCCCGTCACAATAATTCCTATGCTTGTACGTAAGAAAAAACCGATTTGCTTGTTTATGATAGTTTTAATATATTAATGTAACGTAACTCGGCGTAAGATGCTACACTCAAGGAATTTGAAAAAAAGAAGCCATAGCGTTTTAATATATGTCCAAAAAAATATAACGATAGAATAAAATTTTCGTTGGACGTTTGTTTAAGCCAGAAATGAGCTTTAAGTTTCATTAAAAGAAATGATACACTAATTTACAAAACGTATAAAACCTGTATGCTTCCGATTGACCTTACAAATGTTTCCGCCATAAATGTTTTTAGTAAAAGATTGTTTAAGCAACACAGTAACGAACAGAACTGTTTTAGACAAAATTACTTGCACAGTAGTTCAGAGACCGCGGTCACTAATGGCACATTGAACTTGTCTCAGGGACATTACCCGAATATAGCATGCAGGTTGCTGAAACAACGAAATGTTTCTGTCACTATCGATTAGACCTTCGTATTTGTTTTGATACGTTCTTGAATGTCAAATCTTCGAAACTTCCTCGTCACTACGGCACGAGTGGACGTCGCGTCAAATGCAGGATTTTGAAGAGACACTGGGGAGAAAGGAGGAGACTGGAGGCAGTGGTGCCAACTTCCACGGGACACACTTCTCTTTTTGTCCCGCCCCGCGAGTAATTAAGCGAGGAGCGAGCTTCGAACGAGAGAGCCATCCCCACGTCGTCTGTTACGCCGGTCGTAAACTGCGGTAAATACCGCCCATGAACGCTCGCAAATATTTATTTACCGCTTAAACGTCGCGGACTTTATTGTTTCCTCCCCTCTCCCCCTTGCTTTCACTCCGTGCCGGTCCAGCGTTTTCTCGTTTACGAATTTCCGAGCTGAGAGTCCCGCCAGGCGCGGTTGTGTTCGTGGTCACCTCTGAGGCTGGGAGGGTGGAGGGGATGCAAGGTCTCAGGCCATTGGTCACGCTGCCAGAGCAAGAAGACTTGTCCCCTCCAGCCTCCAACCACGTGGCAGATACGGCAGGAGATGAGAGCTACTGTCTTCACAGCATCCTCGAGAACAAAGGATCTCCACTGATTCTACAGGCACGGGAGAATAAGTAATTAGCTTGTTCACTGCATATAGCTAAAGTGAACACTTGCACTCTAAAATCGAAATTAGTGAATATTCACTAATATTTAAGTGGTTTTCACATATTCTGGATAGAGCAGTTTAAACAAATTTAATCAGTGAAAGACCACTGGGAAACCACTGAATATTTACTGATTCACTTTTAGAATGTTGGCATGTTAATTGGAATTTGTGAATATTCACTGATTTGCCAATAGTTTTCCATTGACTCTATTCTTCGAAATTCTTCATCTAGGATCTGTAAAAACCGCTGGAATATTAGTGAATATTCAGCGATTCCGATTTAAGGTGCGAAACAACCTTCTTTAGGACTATTTACAGGCGACTCATATACTTCTGCTGCATGTAGGCTGTACTGAAATATTTTTCTTTAAACTAAGGCGCAAGATAAAGTTTAGGCTTAAGTTTAGGCGAAGAAAATATATTTCCTGAATATGTATCTAACCATGAATGTCCAAGTGCTCTCTTTATCCTGATTGCCCTATAATTATCTGACAGTTACTGTGGCTTAGTTTGTTGAGATCGTTTAGCAACACAGGATGTTTTGTAGGTTGTACCTGTTGTTTACATAGCTTTACCTCAATTTCCTTTCTGGCTACGTTAATTAATTAGATCAATTTAAAGTTTGTTGCAATGTGACTTTATAATGACAATGTATGCGTTCACGAACACACACCACTGCCTATGACGTGTTGACGAAACTTGTACAACGATGAACGTGAAAGACACGAATACAACTTATAAAAATGTTCTAATGTACTGTACTTGATGCAGAACAATTAAAAGAAGAGTTTTTATTCCACTCAAGAATAATACCTAGTTATAAATTCAGTTCGACGCAAACAGGACAGTCACATGCGAGAACATACTGAATGCGCAGCTAACATGGAATTCGACCAGGAAGACAGTGGAAAACACACAAATGACTACAAAACAGCAGAAACACAGGATTCAATAAACCAAGAATGCTAATTAAGTAGCCTACTCAACGAATATACTATATATTGGATTTAGTTCTTGAATTGACATTGGCCATGTGTCAAAATTGTGTTCTCGTTCGTGGAATGTGACTATACCCTTGGAAAATACACTGTGAAACACTTTTTTTTTTGCCTTGATATAAATCATGTTGCATCCAAGAGAAAAATTCGATAGCATAAAGCACAAATTTTGTATATGTCCATTTTGAAAATATGTAAAAGAATATTTAATATTGTCCACAAATATCTTAAACTTACAGATTATACTATATGTATTATTTTTTCCGTGTTTCATCTGTAACATACATCATAAACAATTTACAGATGCTAGCAAGTTAAACTTTATTTTAATAAATATTACTCCCATGATTTGCAAGGACATGCAACATGTGTGCTTTAAGCCATCGAATTCTGAGAAGAAAAATACCAAATATTCTATTATAGTGTGAATTATATTTGCATTGCGCTATATTACAACAATCGCAGTTGGGCTTTAAACCAATACTTAGGCAGCAATAAGTCTTGTGTATTCTTAATTAGCTGTACTGATTGCTGCCCAAATATACTATTGTTAATAATACAACTGCGATGTCTGTATTGTAGCGCAAGGTCAATAGAATTCACGTTATAATAGAACTTCACATTTTTCTTCTCAGAATTTCATAAAAGCTGTAATATATCGAAATACCTCGACACGTTACAGGTTTTAAATACTATGCTACGATGTGAATAATTTCAACATCTAAGGTTAATTTGTCTATGAATGAAAACAAATGTGTGTTTTATGATGAATGACAATCAGTTGTTGCAGTTTTGTACTAAACATTAACTATACACGTTCTTATTGTTTAGTTTTCCTTTATGTATTGATATAATGTTTCTGCTAGAGGCAGAATGCAACCTGAGATACTGAAGCTAGCCGTGGATAAATATAGCTCTGTCAAAGCCGAAAATAAAATAATCTAATATAACGACTGATGCGAACCTTGAACGTGTTACTTGCGCCATAATGATTAGGAACTGATACATCACTTTGAACAACGCGTCCGACAAAAGTTGTGAGAAGAGTTCATATTCTCCAGCGACAGTCATCAGATGAAGATATTCAACAAGTAAGTGACGGACTTTCTCACCAATATCACTGTGAACATACACAAGATGTGAAATATTTAAATTTGGAGCTGATTTGAGGTAATTACAGCCGTTATAAAATCTTACATTTGAAACTCCCGCAGAAGCAGTTCGTCACAATATGGTTGCAGCTGTGACTGAATCAGCACTTGGCGGGTATGAAGCTATATTTGTGGTCGGACATACGGCTTATTTATTTAAATCGTTTGTTGGGCTAATGTGTACGGCATATGTATCTATTCCATTCGCAAATCACGTTAGCAGTGTGATATCTTGTAAAAGACTATAAATAAGACCTTTAAATGGTTGCTACAAAAATATTTTAAGTGAACAATAAATTACTGATTAAATTATTTTACTGTACTTGTTTTATATATTACGTGATAACATACTAGATACTTAAGAAACTTGGCGAAAATTGCTCGGAAAGCACTGAGCTGCACATCCAAAGAACATTTAAACTTTAATACAGAAGTTGGAACATGTGTAAACAAATAAATATTTGATTTTAAAATTAGCAGTAATACGAGGATGCGTTGAACTGTATAAACAGCAATATGATACTAAGATACCGGTTATTTGCCAGACGCTAAATATTATTTCTATTATATTCATATTATTCCTTGTAGCTACTTCTATGTGAATTTATTTTTAATGAAGTGACTACAAAAACGTATTATAACACTTCGATTAGTAAAAATTTAAAAACTTAAATCCAATAACTTAACTGACTAATTAAATGCTAAATGAAAATAACACTTCAACAACAAAAACATAGGTATAGGTTATGTTTGTTATACCGGAAAAGCGAACAAATGCCATGAATTACAATAAACAAAAATGTTAGAAAATACGCTTAAAAATAAAAAGAAATTACATCCTTAAATACAAATACATTTCTTATAATATCGTGCCCTGTATGTCCTTCATGTGAGCTACTATCGTGATTAGATAACTGTGTATGAAACTTGTCCTCGAGGACTTTGAAATCAATAGCAAACATGTTTGAAAACACACACACACTTACCTTGTCATATGTAGCCTACACTTGGCCAATGTACAAATGTAAACACCCAGTATGTTCATATAACTGACGAATCAAGCCAACAGATCGTTGGACATGCAACATTTCTTGTCATCTGTGGCTAAGACTTTTGTTATCCTCGCAACGTCTGCGTAATTAGTTACAGCTGATAACAATGTCCAAACTAAACAAGTATTTTGGATAACGTAACCTGCTCTGTTCAATTTCCGTGAATGTTTTATTTTAACAGCTTCGAGAATTAGGTGTCCGCCCACTAATCATATTAATTTATTATCTGAGTAACTAAAAACTGATTGAGGGGAATATCTTCACTTGAAGAAATAATAACTAACTAGTTAGGAAGCTCTAGGTGTGTACTCAGAAGACAAAGTTTTTCACGCTATACAGTTGGCTCTACTGTGGTCTGTGAATATTTGAAATGAAATAAATGTTTTATTTATATTTTATAAAATAGTTGTGTTCATCTTACACTATCGTTCCGAACGCTTTCAGTTAGAGAATCGCGTGTTGTTTAGAAAGGAAATCAAATAACTTAACAGAAACGTTTTAAACATAAGTGAAATGGTAATGAGTGAAGTATACGTTGTTTTTTACTGTTCACTGTAGATATTAGCTAAGAAACACTGCCATTATATACGCGTAGTTAGCAAAACAATCTTGTTTACTCACTGGCCATTACAGACAACTCTGCATAATAAGACACTTTGAGTCGTCGTTTAGTTTTAAATTGCTTCTCGACTTTCGAAGGGAATAATGTGTGCATTGGTTTCCCAACGAGTTTTTATATCTCGTCATTAAATTTGGTTGTAACTAGCAACTTTCGGCCAAGTAAATTAGTTTTTTTGGTAAAAAAAAATTGTTTGCGCGACGGCAGTAGCCACAATCCTAAGGAGTTTATTAACAGATATGATTTTTACATGTAGCTGTGAGCACTTTGGCCGTTTGTATCTTCTCATCGTCTCTATATATTCAACTACTGTCTAGTTAGTATGTGTTCCTAGAACATTTGGTGACTTATCGTGCGTGTGCTCGCGGAGGTTTATGTCCTCTATATACACACACATACACACACCTACACACACACACATACATATATATTATATACATATATATGGGGGAGATGGAAGGGGGACGTGGCCAGAACGGAGTACCCAAAAATAAAGTTTTTTTTTTTTTTTATGTTTCTGAAACGGTAATTAATGAGCTTCAACCATATTTCGCAGCATTTAGAGTGTTAAAAAAAACGTTTTTATTTCAAAAAATGTTTATATAATAAAAAAATTACTGCTTTACCACTTTGATATTATCAGTATTAATGTTATTACACGTATGGAATTTGATGTGTCTAAAAGTTATCATCAAAGACTTTCATTCAATAAATAGTACCGTGGCGGCGTTGTGGTCAGGCCACTCGCCTCTCACATAGGCGAGGTTAGTCCCCAGGATTTCACATGTGGGAATCGTGCTGGACGATTGTGCAATGAAACTTTAAAATCTCTTCTAAAATATTATGTTGGGCACGTCATTACACCGTGGCTATTAGAATAAATATTAGTAATGTTACAAATCCCGATACGTAGGGACAGGAAAATTTCACGAATTCAATGACCTGCATGTTAGAATCAAATATCCTATGCATACTAAAGTCCCGGCCATTTGTCCACCAGCTGCTACTCAGTGGAACAACTGACAATGAACCAATATACGGGGCTTGAGTATGTACAGCACAATGGATTCTAGCCTGCTTGTCATTGAATCCGCGAAATTTTCCTGTCCATACACGTAGGCCCTACTATTCCTGTGTAAATTAATGACTCCGCCTACCTGGATTAGTTTTCAGCGTTAGAGGCACAGAAGCGAAGAAGCAATAAGAGCCATTCTTTACGCGCGCACCAGTGTTATTCCACCCTTATGAGCCAGGCGCTAAACTGGCCCGCAATGTTTCCGTCGGATGGCAGGAACTATGATATTGTAAGCGGTGATGGTATTATTTCATTGTTGAAAAGTCTACTAAAGTACACTGTATGCCTCTTCAATAGTTTTGTATCTGTGCAGTAGGTTTTGTGATGTAGCTGTGCGAAAAGGCAGTTTTTGAACATGCTGGGTGGCACGGGAATAGTATTTCAAATGTGCGTGACTTTATGAAAGTACGTTACAATCTCTCCATGAAATATATTTATTTTCGCTGGTGAGCACGTTGTAAGCTCCTATAGTAGTTTTGTTAATACATTTCTAACCTGCTGCAGCGCAGTTCAACAGCGAGACAGGCGGTTGCCTTAAGAGGGTGTGGTTCATAATTCTATGCTAAAACCATCAGTCTATAACTGAAGCTAATTTGTGAAAGTCAAAAAACAGCAATCCTAGACAATAATTTTAGCCGACGTTTTGAACAAAATAGTTTCCAGTGTTACGAACTTCTGAGGCACAATCTCTGACGCCGGAACCTCGTGCGTTTAACTGCGGCGCAAGAGATCACACTAATAAATTAGTAATTCTGGGTAAATATTTACTCATAAAGTTGGCAAATACCATTATCTAGGATTGTCGTTTTGTATGTTATCCATATTGACTTCGAAAGAAGTTTGAAATTCAATTGATGTTTACAGCGTTTATTTATCTACCACGCACTCTTAAGGAGTTAACCATGCACTTGCGCAGTAATATGTTATGAATGTCTACCAATCACTGACTGAGACTCGAATGCAAAAGCGTGGTACTGGCTCGGACGGAGGCAGATGATTGTGAAGGTGGTGTTTCAAGAGGAAAGAACGGTCAGGAAACCAAAAACGCAGGCCTACCTTCGAAGGTCGTCACGCCAGCGCCATTATCGAATTTAAACATTCCAGGGAAATGATAACCGCGGTCTTTTGTGTGTCACTGCTGGGCCGGGGGCAGTGGGAGGCGTGGAAAGGAGAGGGGGGTCAGAGAAGGCGTGGGAGAGAGGCCTAGCGACCGCAGTCGGCGCCGATTTACACGATTCTCGCGCTTAGGGGCATTGTGTCACTGAATACGACAAACATCGGGTTGTTAACCTGTTCAAAGTAGGCGACCTTGTCCTTCGCAAGGCCCATCCTATCAGCAGAGCTGCTGATAAGAAAATGGCTAAACTTTCTTACTGTTGGTCTGGTCCCTACCAGATCCAGTGTTTTCTTATGCCTGTGACTGCTAGCCTCGCTGACCCTGAGACGGGTCGTTACATAACTAGAGCTGACGTTTCCCACATGAATAGGTATTCTTCTTCTTAATGTTCTCAACAGTTCAGGAGCTGCCGGTTCTAACTGCGCATTGTGCGTATTTGTTGTTCTGCTGGCTGGCTACCACTCGCCCCCTACAGACCCCCTTCCTTCATCACTGTAACCACTTGGTTAATTTGGCGTCAACGTGTGACAATCGTATGCCGAAGATTTGTTTGTCATTTTTCGTGAGAGCACATTGTTATGGAATTTGTCGTCGATTAGTGATGGAGCCAACAAGTGGCTAAGCGTGGAAGTTTCATACAACCAGCCAGTATTTAGTGATAATTAGTGAAAGGAATATTTCGTAACTTCAATGATCAGCATGTTGGAATCCACGGTTCCATGTAGCCTATACTTACACGGCTCCGGCCATCCTGATTTTGATTTTTCCAAGATTTCCTGAAACCACTCAAGGCGAATGCTGGGGTGATTTGTTAACAAAGGCCATGGCCGACTCCTCTCCCAGCTGCTGTCATTGTATCAAGCTGTGTGTCGCTGTATATAATGAGCTCGCTGTTGACGAGACGTGAAGCTCACTTATCATACCGTGTAGGCTACACTCGAGCCCCAGGCGACCATTTGTCCATTGCCTGCTACCCACCGGAACATCAGCCATTGATTGAGACCCCTTACTATCGCGAAAACACTTTCACCCCACTTTGTTTCCGTGCTTTATGTGCACATCTGTACCTGTGCTTCGTGATCAGTGATTGGATGTTTATAACCCTCAGCAACTCGGGGTTCTGCCAGCTAATCACAGACGTGTGCTATCGCAGGAGCCGTGTTATGACAAATGAGGGAAGCCTCTCACAAATATACTGCCAACAACTGCAGGTGTGAACGTATGACAGTGAAACGAAGTGGTGCAAAATACTTCTCACCGTAAATCAGTTGTTCTAATAACGAACTAATATCGAGCAGGCAGTGCACATTGTTGTTGCATACAACGTGGTCACTGTCACCGAAAAGTATGTTTGATGAAACAGATGAGTGTGTCGTAATTTGACAAAAAGTCACTCTGGTTGCAATTCTCTAGAAACTGTCGTCTTCGTGCAACACGCGTCCAAAGGTTACAATTGTAGCTACAGTTTCCTGTTGGGTAGGCAACTCTTCTTGCATCCTGAGGTAAACACACGCAAAGCTGGATTCACAACCGCTACGTAGCGTACGCGCGTACGTACGTTTAAAAGTATGAACACCGAGTGTGCATGCTAGCAGTCACATCCTCGCATTGCGTACGTAACAGAGTTCATCAACTTTCTGTTTCGTACGTATGTATGCTTAATTTTCGGTTGTGAATGCAGCATGTAAAAACGTACGACTCAATATAAATATTTATTTATTTTGATAAATCATTTATCTTGTAATCATATATTATTTAATTTGCTTCGGAAAATAAAAATAATTTAGGACAATCTATTACCAAAATTTTTTCAATGACGTAAACGATCTCCGCGCATGTCTAGATTAAATGTTGTTGTGAATCAAATCCCTAATACTTAAGAGCGTTGGACCCGTAAAATTTAATTTTCTTATATTTGTGCCAAACACTGTTCAACTTTTGTACATCAGACGTCATTTCCCACAGTAAAAAAAATTAGGCCCCATAGTTTTTGCATAATCACTCATCAAAGTCACAAAATGGCCATTGCGGTGTAGCCAAAATCAAAAAAAGTAATAAACTACTAAATTCAAAATTACAGGAACTGATAGTCAATGTATCAATGAATTTTATGACATGGTTGACAAAAGTTAGTTTTGAAAATTTCAGTAGTAGCCAAAAGTCAAAGTTATGCAAACATTTACTCATTTTTATCAAATTTTCAAAAATACAAAAACGTATCACTTTGTGTTCACAAAAGTGTCTTGAAGCAGCTCACATCATTAAGAAATAATATGAATAATCTTGTTTCTGCAAAATAATTATTTTTTATTATTTTGGCTACACCGCAACTGCTATTTTGCGACTTTGATAGGTGATTATGCTAAAACTGTGGGACCTAATTTTTTTTTATTTGGGGAAATGACATATCATCTGATGTGTAAAAGCTGACCAGTGTTTGGCACAAATATAACATTTTGAATTTTTACGGGTCTAACGTCCTTAACGTACGTGCGTGTGTTCGTACCCAGAATTGTGTCTCAAATATCTAATTTTCACGTCAGAAATGCTCAGGTACAGTTTGGTCACATGTTTCTGTAACACGTTGTAGGCATGCAAGCTCCAGGCTTCGAGGATTATTCATTGACTGCTGAGCAGTTTCTTCACGTGTTATTTTAAAATTGCCTGAGATACGCCGTTAGCTACACTGGCATATGTTCAAAATACGTCTTTGATTTGTCATTTTCTCACTTGACCGCGAGGCTAGGGACTCGGGCACTTTTTACTACAGCACTTGTAATTGGCCTAGAGTTCCGTCGAAAGTGATCAACTGTTAGTTCATCGTACACGCTACGTCATTGTAGATATAGGCCCTGCGTGTCTCCAGTGTAATGATCTGCGATAATTTCTTCCCCTGCTATATTACACGTGGAAAATTGAAATGTAACAATAATATATGTACCTACTATTCTAAGAATTTTTAAAGAATCAAATGAAGTAAGGTAAACTGTATTTACGCTGCGGAATATTACTTTCACGTCCCCGTCATATGTTTGTAATAATTGGATGCCTGCTAAGTTCGTGTATTTATTATTGAGACAAGAGCGACAATTGTTTTCCTCTCAGCTATTTACCCCAGTGTAAGATAGTTGAACGTCTGGGTTGGTTGTCTTCAAGGTGCTCACCTACAGTAGCTGGAGATTTCACCCGGGTTTACGGTACAGAAGCAAGGAAGCTATATAGACGGCACTGGTACGTCCAAGCACAAGCCAGTGAACAGGCAGTGGTCAGACCACTCGCCTCCTACCGAGGTGATCCGGGTTTGATTCCCGGCGGGGCCAGTCCCTGAAGTTTTACACGAGGTAATATCTCGGAGCGCCAGTTGTAAATATGTAGCTCAGCGTGCGGTACACTGGCACAGGGGTGCCATCCTCTACGATATTTATTTATTCAGTAAACAAGTGTGCAAGTTTCTCGTCTATACTCGCCTGAACTAAGGTTAATTCCAATAGGCCTACAGGTTATAAAGATCAATGTTAAAAGTTTGTCACAGGGAACATTTGTGCCACTTGAGCGCTGGTATCGGTAATGGGGCAAACTGACCAATCACAGAGCTTTACTGAATTTTAAGTCACGTAAAGTAGATAACTTAAAATGCGAAGTCGGTTTATTTTTACTTTAATACTTATTTAAAAACTCCTGTAACTTCCAAGCCTACTTCAAGTTAATTTTACTACAGTTTCGTATTTTTCTGGTCCCTTCGCGATTGCAGCGAAACTAGTGTCAGAATTTTCCCTTAGCCAAGCTCTCCCATGATAGAAAACACATATGCTTCCAACACATTTTCTTTCTAACCTGTAGTAGAATTAACCTTACTGTGAACCTATACTTTTATTTGCTACTGACTTCGTAGTCCAGCGCACATCTTTGGTATCATATTTACAGTAGTTACTTTCTTCTCTATAAATACTGTTTACATTTGTTATTTGCGAGTTGGCTGTCTCAGTGGGGACACCTGTAGTCATTGTCTTCCTCAGACACGAAGGCGAAGAGACAGACACAGCAGCCAATCCTGAACCCAGAGAGGCAACTGTAAATATTGACCTCCCAGGCCAAGAATTAAACCCGGGACCCTTGCTCCAGCAGTCAGGAGCTGTAACCGCTTAACCGAGTGGTCGGACATAGTTTAGATTGTTCACAGTTATTACATTACGAGATACAGTACTCTATAAAATAAGTTATTAATGGTGTTGGAGGGCTTCAAAAGTGTATTTAGTGCATGTTTGCTGTTTTGGAAGTGTAGCTCCGTCTCCGCCTGAAATATGTTTCCTTCTCGTAGATAAGCAAATGTAGAAAAAAATCTAATAGTTTCGTGAAATATCGCGTTGTTCAAACGCGCTGTAAGGCTAGGAATGCGGCCGCTGTAATGACAGTGTCGAGGCTATGTCGTTTATCGTCACGTGGGCAAAGTGCCGGAGAAAATAGTTTCGAAACACATCGCTTTCGATTTTTTTTTATAGAAATTTTTCATATCAACGGACCCGTGTTAAACATAATTTATACTCCACTTATTGAGGCGGAAGATTTTGTCTTCCGAAAACAAATTACGTATTTTCACTTAAGTCGTCATGAATGTTTGAGTTCCCTTTATTGTATGCGTATTTCATAGCGCTCGTACATGCTATACCTATCGTATTGAGTCCCATGTCTTTGAAGTGATTTATTTTCTTTCGTCTTCAACAGTTTGCCCTAATTGAAGTCTTGCAACGTTAAGTTGAGATGTATGTAACCTTAAAGATGCTATCGTAATATCCGTGACTTGATTCAAGCTTATCTGACGTGTCCGCAGTCTTTAGAGTAATAGCTACAACCTTGTCAAAGACGGTGTAACCGATTTAACACGGGCTGATGCAAACTACTATTAACTTCCTAACCTTTCTTGAATCACGATTCTTGCCCAACACGATTTGTAGTCACAAGTGTGCTTTCGAAGTAACATGACTGGGTAGCGATTTAATTCTCGCTACGCGTCTTGTATGTCCTTGGTTCGATTCCTTAATTGTACAGCATTTCCGATAATTATATTAAATAAATGACTGGTTGGTAATTTAATACAAGTCCTGGCCGGATAATTTGCTTATTTCCCCGCGTAAATCTCTTAAAGCCGTGAAACACTTTGAAGACGCGTGAAATAAGCAATAAATAAAAATAAACGAAGACCTCTGTGTCAAATAAGGTAGCGAACGTGTAGTTCACGATGTTCACGTGTTGAACAACAGAATCATATTTCTGAACACGCGCTCATATGATTGTAAGTTGACAACAAATGTGACAGTTGACCACCAGAGGCGATGAAGCATGCTGTGAGATAGAGAACCTCGACCTAAGAGCATGGCCGCGCGCTCCCAGGCGCCGAGTGCGTTTATCAACGACTAGAGGTACGTCAATTTCGCGAATTCACCTGGCCGTAGCCTAGATTGCTCAGTACTGTACACGTACTGGATACATTGGCTTTCAACCGTACAAGCTAGTAGCACTCGATAGCTATAGGAATTATTTCTTTATTTACTACTGGCTTGCAGTAGTCAAATGCGTTTCGTGACAGCCGCCAGCTAATCACTAGGGACACTGTTTTTTAGCGAAAATAGTTTTGCCTCACTTTGTATCCGTGCCTTACGTGCACATCTGCAGTTCTGCTTCGTGGTCTGTGATTGGATGTTTTAACTGTCACGAGCCTTGAGATTCTACCAACAAATCACAGACTTGTGGTGTTGCTGGAATGTTTTTGTATATGGCTCAGTCAAATGAGATACGGCTCTTCACACAAACACGCTGCCAATAACCATGAAGCAGAACTGCAGATGTGCACGTAAGGTACTGAAACAAACTGGGGCAAAAATTTTTTCGCGAAAAAACAGGGCCCATATCTAATCACACACTTGATTATGAAGCATACATTTCGTCGTCCAACCTGACCTGGAATGTATATGCGAAATTGACTTACCTCTAACAATGACTAGGGACAGGGAAATTTTGCTATTTCAACGACCTGCATGTAGTATGCATACTCAAGTCCCGGCCATTTGTCCACTAGCTGCTACTCAGTGGAACAACAGACAATGAACGAATAGACGAGGCTTGAGTATACATAGTATAATGGATTCTAGCCTGCAGGTAATTGATTTCATGAAAGTTTCCTGTTCCTATCAACGACTTATAATGCGATTAAGTCATGCAGAACAAGACCAATCGACGAAGTAAATTATTTTGAGACGATCATTTCAAGTAGGTGAAGACGGCACTGAGTATATAATAGAAAAAGAACAAGTATTAAATCATCATATTTGAATACAACGAACAAGGAGGAGAAAGTAGTTTCTACAAGGTTTAATGGACACAGTAGACTTTGACCTTGAATATCTCAGCTACAGTAATGTTTGGGTTGGTTCACTTCTGCATAACTACATCTAATTGAAACATACAAACACGTAAATTATTAATTTTCTACAATTTATGTAAAACTGTGTTCTAGTACATTAATTTATGAAGAAACTAATTACAGAACTGGCCAAGGTGTATGAGTGGAGTCTCCACAGCAATAAAGTATTTGAAGACTCTACACGCGTCTATACTCGTCACTTCTCGTCCTCCGCTAAACCAGGAAGCTTACTTTCTCGCGGACAAAAACGATCATTGTTTTGGTACGAACGTCCTAACGCAGAATCTTTAATAATGTGTAGGCGTGTACAACATAATTTCAACTTAGCTATTCCACAAAAAAATAAATAAAATATACGGCCAACTCTAACATATCTCACAGGGCCTAGAGGATAGGGTGAGGCGTACTGATGCGCGTACTGTGTCGTACTTATTGTTTCCGTACTTTTAGGCGTCGGACGAGTAAGATTCCTTCAGCTAGGCGGCCGCCTTAAGAGTTATTGGACTTGACGCTAGAGCCGTGTTGTTACGCTGTATAGAAAGTATGTTTGCTTGAATATATTAAAAATGTTCCCCACACGTTGAACTGTGTCCCTATGGTTTTAAAAGTGCTGTTCACTAAATACATGGTTTGCTACTAAATACATGGTTTGCTGTCCACTAAATACATGGTTATCAAGCTCCTCAAAAGTGATCAAATTTTTTTTTCACGTTGCTGTAGCTGAAAAAAAAATAAACCGTTAACGTAAAACAAAATCATAGGTACTTGCATTGGTTTTAGGCTACCACATACAGTCCACAAATAAAATAACACAGGGTCGTCGTTTGAAGTCCCGTTGAAGTACACATTCTACGAAAACACTGCACGGTATTTTGTTCCCCGCGCCTAGAGGCGATGAGGTGTCTGATGGGCGTGTTATATTCGACTTATCGCCTTCCCCTTTTCCCTGCCTCAAACTATAAGAATGCTAGCGTCCACTAACTGTTAAGTCACGCATAAATCTGGCGGCGTAATGTCACACTGCTCCTCAGCTGTACGGTGCTCGTATTAAGGTAACGCTCACGAAACTCGTCTATGCTCTTCAACAGCGGCTGAAGACAACTTGGTGAGCGGCGGGCGGAGTTCTTTCATCATAAGCGCCGACCACAATAGTCGCTGGAGCTGGAATGGCGGCTGCCTGGAAGACGCCGGCAAACAATTTCAAGGTCATCTAGGTCCACGGCTGAGGCTGCTGGTGCCCGCGGGGAAGGGGCACTTTGCAGCGAAAATGACTAATAAAAACACCTTGAAGCCACCGGCAAATTGCTTCTGGGTAAACTGCGGTATTACTTAGAAGCAGTTGAACTTACTTGCACAGAAATCAAACATTTAACGTTCTTAAGCGTGTCCTAGGGCGCACAACGGTTGCACAATACTCCAGCATGTTTCTTGGTGTAAGCATTGAAAGTACATTCTGTACTCGACTGCGACTATTCAAGTGCGAGAAAAGTTAGTGGTGAAAGTTAATCACTCGAATACAGATTAACCTACGCTGTTCTAATGAATGATTTTGTGAGGTTATCGTCTCGGCTTTGTCAATTTAACTATTAAACGAATGACTATTGTAAAATATAAGGCGTTAAGGGGGCTGCCTACTACTCGCTTAAAAATGCTATTCATTGTGTTCGTAAACAGGTTTTTTTTAATGAAACTAGTCCACGTAAGCCTTTTGTGCAAATGTACGAAAGAAAAACACTTTGCACCAAGACGATATGTCATTGTTAAGACACAATGTTCATTAATAGCATAGTTTCTAAGCCTTCCAACATTTCTAAAAACAGTATTTCCAGACTGCGGTACTCAAATCGTAGTACTAACCGGCTGTACGTGAATATCATATTGAGAATGCACTGCTACGACTCGTGTGGTGACAAGAGAAAGGAGTGTTTGAGTGAGAATAGCGGCCAGCCCTCAATCATGGAACAGTTGGCCATGAAAGCTTGAACAGTTGGCAGTTCACAGACTTGAACCCGGATCTCCGTGGTGATGGTGAGTGGTCTGACAACTAAACAGACGCTACCACTGTTTGATTGCATAGTACTTATAGGCTGGTCAGGGTTAAGTGAGCATCTTCGAAGCTCTAGTTTCAGCAAATTGTGTCTTTCCGAGATATGTCAACGAAACAGAGAAGAGCAAGAAAAATTACTGCATGGACTCTACCGTACTGAAGAATTATCGCCTGAATCCACAATAAAGTAAACAGGCAAATTTTTCTCAATGGTGACAGCTGCAGAAGACGAACCCTGAGAGGATAGTAGAGCAAAAAAAAAAACTGGTTATATAGGCGTGTGGTTGGAAATGCGTGGAGAGACTTTATTAATTCATCTGCCCATACAGTACAATACAGTGCACGGCACGCTGAGTTGAGCTCATCGTTATACAAGATGTTCCAAGTGGACTCCATGTGCCTATGTTCGAGTACACGATCCAGCAGCCACTGACGCATACGTTCATATGTGACATCCTGAATCCGAATGACGTCACAGACAGCAAGAATGTGTTGTTGCAGTGTCTGCTCGTCCTGGATTGGCTCCACATACACGATATATTTAATGCGCCCCCACAGGCTCTGGAGTTACCTCATGTGTGCCTTCAATCATTGACACCTATGCCATGTCAAAGGGAGTTTTATCTCCACCTTCAAGTGGGTGCAATCCCCGCGATTGTTCCTTACCATCTCAGGGATCGTCTCTTGTAGTTTGTCCCCGATGAGGAAATCTTCTTCTTATCCTCAACCTGCGGGTTCGTGTGTAGAATGACTGTCATCGTCCAATGACTTTTAATGTTGAGCCGGCTGTTTTATGAGGCGACGATGGCATCATTCTTTAATATCATCCAGGAACTCGGTCCTTGGTCATCCTCAGTGCTGTCCCTTCCAGTTCCATTCAAGCAGAGTTGTGCACGATGTTCTCGGCAGGAAGATCTTGTAATTCGCTGACTTCATTGTGAACAGGGTATAGAATGAAATATTGGCTGACTGCTTGGCGGGTGGAGGGTTAGGAAAGAGCTACGAAGGTGAAGGGTGGGGGAACACTTGCATCACAAGCGTGCAGTATGACGAATGCAGCCTAAATGCCGCCTTGTTGGCCAAGTGGCTCAAGGCCATCTCTGTCCACCACAACTACGACCTCGTAGTATGCTCTGGAGCTGTCAACACTGTGTGGGCCCTATATCCACACAACGCCAGTTATAAATAGCGGCTGGAACATTTCTTACGTTCAGTGACGTGTGGACTTTATTCCACTATCACGCGTATATCGTAAGCCTCTGCTCACCAACCCAGCGAGTAGTTAGTTTAACTACATAAGGCTCAAGATTTTCCAGGACGATGCTTGGTATGAGATCTTGATCAAATTACAAACTTAGTAGAAATTTACATGCGGTTGAATCTTGTCTTAAAACGTCTCTGTATCTGCTAATAGTCTACCTGCACGTTTATAATGGACTACGACATATCAGATACAAAATTTCCGTATCTCTACTCATAATATGTACTGATATACTTTGTTATATATAACGTCAATAAATGTTGACGTTTCTGAGTCCACTTCCGTTTATTGACTGTGTTGTACATGTTAGATGTAATGCCAGACAAGGTGTTTCATTCTAAAATAAACTTGAGATGTCATTCCACCGTATGTACAGCCTTAGCCCTCGAGTATCATCCTAATACTATATTATTATTATTATTATTATTATTATTATTATTATTATTATTACTAACAGTACAGCAAATGTCGTCTTGCCGTCTGGCACTGTCACTCATAATGTCAGTGGTAAGAGGCTGACATCTGGCAACGAATCCATATTATATAGTTGCAAAAAGCCGCATACGATTCAGAAGAAACCCTTGTAAATGAAGCATGAAAACATAACTATGTATACTGCCTATTTGTGTACTTTGATAAAGTAAGTAGTGTTTACTCTGCTGATGTAGTTCATATCGCAAGCTGTGTACCAAGACTTAGTGTCTCACACACTCGGCTCCCAGATGTCGGCAATATATCCTACAGAGGAATGCCACGAGCATTACACACTGCCAGCCATTAACAGCCCTGAGAGTCTTTCCTTGTACCGATAAAAAATATGTAGTCCCCCTTTCTCCTCCACATCCCCCACTTCCTTCGAAGAATTTTTATTTGTTTGTAAACATCACCTAATCACGTTTGTTCCGTCGTCGTGTATGCAGATTGGGCAATTATGTACTTGGGAGATATACGGCCAAACATTTCGCTCTTCAAAAATTAACATTCCTTCTTTTAATTGTCCGTCGGTCGGTTGAAACGAGCTTCAGGATATTGACGAGATGCTTTAAAATACATATCGGGCAGGCATTATCAGTAGGTAGACGCATTTCGATATATCGATTGATCGTTCGTTACTCAGGTGTTCCCTAATTGATACTCCTGGCCAACCAGGCCTTCGTCGCAAGCCACGTAATTGTTGCTAGTAGGAGGAAAACCAATCCCGTCTCGACCACTACTCATTTACAATACCACTTTCTCCTATCGCAGTCGTCGTAATACTAAGGTATTTGTTTAGATCAGCGTTCGCACGTGTTTCTGTGTGGGCCACGAGATTTACTTTCTTCGTCCCGTTGTTGATTGGACGACAGCTGCTACGGATACATAAATTGACTGTTTTATCAGCAGTCGACAGGACAAATAGTTTATCCTCATTTATGCGCACTGCATGCTACCATATTATGGTCGACATTGTATGCTAAATTATGTGATTTAGATTTTACGTTCTTGTTTCTTGTTTCATACGACAGACTCCTGTAGAGAAATAGCCTATTTTTGTCAGTAAATATCCGAAAATATTGAACTGTTCAGACTTTCAACACTGGCCGAATCTTTACAGCGATATATAACTTCCAAACAGCTATATTCGAAACACAGGATTGAATTCCCATTTTAAAGGAGCTGCGGTAGCCGAATGGTCAGACCATTCACCTCCCACCAAAGCAACCCGGGTTCGATTCTCAGAGGGGTCGGTCTCTGGATTTTCGCACGTAGGGATAGTGCCGGACAGTTCTGCTGGTCGGAGGGTTTTCTCGAGGATCTCCCATTTCCGTCGCCTTTTCATTTCGACGCTGCTCACATCAGCACGTTATGTCGCTCCTCATCAGCGCTAAAGACCTCGATGTTGAGCGCTGACCAAAAGATCTCACTCATTTCCATTTTAACTCTGTGATTACTACCTTCATTAATATCAAATACTTAAGATACTAAAACCGAACACTTCAGGCATTTCCGTTAGAACACTAGATGATCCAGTTACATCTTGCCAACAATTGTTCTACTAATTTGGCATTAACGTTGTCTATGGGCAGGACATTTGTACGGATTTGTCGAGCTGAAGGCTAGACTCTATTGCACTGTATTTTTATTGAATACTGCTCCAGTGAGAAGTGAGTTACACACTAGACCTGGTAGCGCAGGATTCACACCATATTTCCTTGCAATTGTGTCACTAGTCCGAAGTATTTCCCGGGATCTCTGATAAACTGTCATAAAATGGCTGGAGAGCATCATCCAATCGAGTTCCAAAATTTCATCTCAGAGATTTTCTTGTCTCAAATCATTCCAAAACAATTACATGATAAATGTTTCGATTCTTATTCTTATTTTCTCTTCATTGCTGCAGTATTATGGTTAGAGAAAGAAAAAAATCGCGTGGAGTCAATACTGAACTGTAAGGCTAGCTAGACTGAGCAGACAGCAGCTGTCACTGGCTGCTTGTTGAATTAGCCACTCCACATTATTGGGCCTCCATTTAGGTGATACTTTATTATTGGCTCGGTGTCTAATAAGCTCTGGCCAATGGCGAAGATGACACGAACTTACAGATGTTTGCTATACTAGCTCGTATTTAAATGAAAACGCGAATGTTTTAGGTTCCTACGCAGTAAACAAATTTTCCTACTTTTATCATAAAAAGGTTGTAAATTAATGGCAATACGTTTTACAGTCTAGGTACTACATCAAGAATGTTGCAGGTCATGAAATTGGTTTACATTTTCTGTATACCTGTGGGGTTTGAAGGGATACTTTATTATTAGCTGTGAGTTTGATGTGGAACAAAATAACCGTCGACCATCTGACAAATTTTACTAAATATTTTGCACTTATACAAAAATATTCTTGGAAACTGGTAGCCAATTTTTTTAACGTGAAACAAGTGTTGTAAAATGTAGGCCCTACTAGAATTTAGGTATAAATTTACAGTAATTATTTGTAAGTATACAAACACTTTTGTAAATAAAAAGACGTATTTACATATTTCCAAACATTTCCTGCAAAGCTGCCAATATGTTTTTTTAAATAGCATCATGAAATGTATTGAACATGCGGACAGTATATCCACATGAGACACGGTCACTATAGACGATAGAATGGTAGGACCGGCGTACAATAAACTCGTCCAGTCCACCTGTTAAATGAAGATGTGGATGAGATTAGTGTGCAAGACCAGGAGTATGCTGCCAAAGATCCCCTACAATATTCGCTGACCGAAGTAAACTGACAAGAACACTCCCAAGACGTGTAGCACTACAGTTCTTGCCACAAGGTTATTTCTCGTACCATCAAGTGAGTGACAGATTTTGGTCAGCACTTAAGGACTCGCTCATTAGTTTTGCTTGCGTTTAGAAAATACTTTTTTAACGCAAATTAATACATATATAAAAAATTCATTCTTACAGTTTTAACACTTATATATCATCGTTTGTACCTGAATTTTTCTGTTGCAATACACGAAATGGATCTTTGCCTACTGTGACATCTTGTAGGTAAATCAATATTAAAAAATATCTTTCGTGTAAACTGCTGTAAAGAAATGCATTTTTTTTCCTCGTTCAGTGATAGATTTATAAATATTATGAACACTTAATTTTTCTCTCATTAGAGGAGTGCTACTAGAAGAATAGAAAACTTTGTGTTGCTCTGCAAACTGATAGTTACAGAATAAGTCGAAGTTTAACATGGAATTTCTTTAGTAAAAAATTATAGAAAAAGCTACCTATAAATAGAAGAGCTTGCATTTAATTCTCAGAACGAAAATTCATATTGAATTTTAAATTCATTATTTTAGTAAATAAAACTTTACAGTGGTTGTTGCAGTGGCGTATGATGGTTGTGTCCCAAGGCGTGCAATATAAGTAGAGAAGGTGACTATTGCGGGAAAAGTTGGACTGATTTCTGGGTTTCAATGTAGGGTATTCATTTCTGACGCTTTTATTTCGTAACTGGCGAGTCATTATTCGACTGGGCCAATGATAACTCTGCTGCGCTACTGCTGGACGTCTGTGATTCGTCTGTAAACGACTAGACTGTGTCACATAACCGCCGGCCAACAATACGTGATGCAGGACGATACACTGATGTGCAGAATACGCTGGCAGAAAACATTCTCGCGATAAATCTTCTTCTCTACATATAAGCTCCGACTATACACTTTGAGCACGTGGACGTTTGCCTATGTCATATACAGTAAACATGTGTTGTCTAGACTGAGGTATATTACTGTTCCTTGCCTCTTGTATGCTACTGGAAGAAGAGCGTACCTGCTGCTACATGTCTAATGGTCCCAAGGACAACTCAGTGTTCAGTATTATCACTGCTATAAACCGGAAAAATGCGCGCGTTCACTGACATGTAGACTGTTCTCCGAGAACATCGGTGAACTCAAGTAAACAACAGCTATAGTCTGTCTCACGTAGCTTGCCCATATTTTGACATTTATCTTCTGAGAAATGTGTCTGGCAGTTTCATTGTTTATAGGCTTCCTGGAAAAGCATGGTCTCTGCAATCATGTTTACAGACACACTTCTCAGCAGGGAACTTACATGACACAGACTATACTCATTGGGTGCTCTCTGACACACTAATACTATATACTATGATTGAAGGTGCATTTGGCTACTGCTTCGTTATTGGGTCAGCGCATTCCACCAGGTGTTTGAGTCTAGGCCTAATTGAGAAACAGATACAAACATACAGTGGTTTTAATTCCAGCTTGGACCAAAATGAATATGCGAATTTTTAAGGTCCATAGTTATTGCTGATCCCCGCATGCATTGGAACACGACTAATGTACGCCACTGGGTTGTTGTGTAAAGTTCTGGCACGTATATGTAAACGTACCACAGAAAATATTTTTATACTTTCATTTTTACGTTTTCTATGCTTCTAATTTGAATTGGCTCTTCGTATATAACATAATAAATGGCTTTGTGGAAAACTTAATGTTACGTCTAAGTTTTGTGCTCTTGTTTCAGACCAACAGCAACAGAAGGCAAAGTATTCCCAAGAGAAATTCTTCTTCAGCTACGAAAATTCGAGTAATGTGAATAATAAGCAAATGACAGTGAAATGAAAAATGTCTTCCTCTGAAATAAATACGCGGACTTGTCCTTACTATTAAAAAAACTTGCTTTCAAAAGTTTCTGTGATACACTGCGGATGAAAAAATACCAGAGAGCTGTCTGGTCAGCGAAGCAAATGGCGTGAAGACGATGTGATAAAAAATTGCAGAAGTTTAACTAAGCGTATTGCTTTCTATAGCATTTTTAAGATTCTGGCTTTCTCTTGAAGGTGATATTACGTTTTTAGTACATTTTCTTACTACTTTCATAGCTAGTTACATTTCAGTCAAGCCATTTACTAGAAGCTGCTGAAGTATGACGTGAGTTGCCATCGAGAATGTTACACGAATTTCGTGGATTTATTTTAGGTAACGTTGAACGCCAAGAATATATATTTGACTGCCACGTCTGTGATTGGACTACAGTTGTATTGACACGCCCCTGACAACTGCAATCCAGTAATAAATAAGAAAACAGTCTGTAGCACTATTACGTGCTACCTGCTTGTTCAGTTAGAAGGCAACGGATAACCGAATATTAGAGATGATGGGATCGCGAAAATGTTTTGCGCCAATATACCCTTGAAAACACTGTAATTGATATACATATGACACAACTAGCTGTCTGCAGATCAATAACAGACATCAAATATTACAATAGTGGTATTCTTATTGGCGCAGGCAAATAAGACAATAGTTCCAAGTACAAGGTAAAGCCAGTAATCTTCTGGTAAGCTGAACGTGTGTTGAAATCCAGCCAACAGTCAAGTTTTCCCGCGATAAACCATTATCTATAATCATCATTTCTACACGTAATATATTGAAACAATTAGGTGCAACATTTTGTCATCATAAATTAGAGCGGCTGTATATGAACAATGGTCAATGCACATATGTACTAAGACTGAAAACTCTAAGTTGTTGCCAGCTGAATACGTGAAACACACACCTATGAGAATCCATACTTCTATTTTTGAATAGCAAGACTCATATTCTATAGTCCGTTTAATGATTTTTCGGGGTATGGTTACCATTAAATTACTGTCGTTTATAATGAATTTAATGATTATGATGGATTTACTCATTTCGAACACCATCTCCGTTTCTCGTAACATGTTGACTTCGGTTACCTATAGCCTATGTGTAAATGTTTGACATTGTATTGGTTTACTGAGAATGCAAAAATAAAATTTTAATAATGACCTTACAAAGGATTTTGCAGAATTATTTATTTTATTAGGATACACGATATTAAAAAACTTCATGCGTACACCTTGCATACGCGGAGACTAAGAGTGCTCAGCTCTCTAGAGTTGTTGCCGTATTAGTTTTTGTACTGACAGTGGCTGAAATCACTGAAACCGTTCCGCTTTTATTCGATAACTGGGTGAGGGGGAAAGCTAAAGGCTAAATTTTATTTATCGATTTTCAGCAATAACTTACGTTTGAAAATAATGTTGGTAAACGTGGCAACGTTGAGGCACAGAAGAGAATTGTGATGAATTTTGGAGATCACAATAGTGTAATGTTTATCTCATATTTGACTTGTGATAATTCTTGAAACCTTAATTCCCTTGCAATGATTCTACATGAAAATAACTGAATGATTCCATTATTATTTACATCAAGCAGTTTATCAAGGATATATCCTATGTCTTGTCAAAGAGAACATTTTGATAACACAACTTTAATGAATGGCTCGAAAAAAATACAAGAAAATTATCAAACACTCTCCTTAAAAATGCCAGTCGCTTCAGCGCTCTTAATATAAGTAGGAATGCCGCCTAAATATAACGTTCGAAGCAATGGAATAATAAGGAGGGGCGTACACCACATCACGGAGGTACGAATATTACATTGGGTGGATATCATAGTTAAGTACCTTTACATGGAGAAGTAAGTAACCGGGCTGGTGGATATGACAAGTGTGATATTCACAATTAAGTTCAGGCCTCGTAACATGGACATGAAAACTAATCCGTAACCAAAGATTTCCGAAGTTTTACATCTCTGCCTGACAACTTAAGGCCTCTACAAAATAAAAAACTTTAACATTTGACTATACGACAACTTTCAATACATGACTTCTTATGGAGTCGTACACAATGACGCTGTCAAACGCAAAGTCAAGCAGCCTTGTCTTTACGTTTTCGATAAACTGAAAACTTAAATTCAAAGTCGAGACGGCCGTTTGCAAAGAACCAGCTGATCGTGTACGTTATAATGAAAATGTTGTATTTCTGTGCATCCTTTTATTCTCCAGTACTTGGAGTTCATGAAAAAAATAACTTGTATCTCTTAAACGATTTCGGAATGCATTGTAAATAAGTTTTGAAAAATTGTAAATGATCTGTAAGTTTCGTCAACAGATGGTGTTGCTATTTTCTGCAAAATATTATCATAAGTTTAAAATATTTACGTAAGTAGGCTTATTTTTAGAATGTGTACATATTATTTTATGGCTAATACATATTGATTTATATCGCAATAATATCGTTTCGAAAAAAAACAGATTCTCAAATAATTTTTCAATTGTCGTTACTTTGACTTTACGTTTGCATTGTGTGTTTACATACTACTAAAGTGACGGAAACGTAAAGTCAAGTCAAATGTTAAGTAATCAATTATGAATAGGTCCTTATGGAACGAAAAATAAACGTTACATAGTGAATTAAAAACGAATTGAAATAATGTATCTATTCTAACGCATGCCATTAAGAAAGTGTATAATTTTTATTGAGTATGATTAAACGGGGAATGTAATTACGAAATTTATATAATGAACATGGCAATTCTGAGAAATATGTCTTCAGTCTTCATTGTTCATTGTTGATCTGTCATTGCCGTTTACAATCTTATACGTCAAATTCCTACGTGCCAATGTAGATTTCATATTTACTTAATTGGACAATGTTGCATTAAATTAATTTTGTCCTGCAGCTTTTCAGAATAGAGATTTGTAATACTGAAATTGAGTTATGTAATAACAGTCCTTTGAAGATAAACAACCAAAATAATTCCTTTTTAAAGAAAAATGCAGAGATGCCAATGACAAAATAAAAAAAACGAAAATTGTTATAATGTGTTTTTTAAAGTTGGTGATACATTGGTGTTAACTGTAGCCACGGATTATCTTAATTCAAATATATTCGACGAAATATAAAGTTCTCGTTGTTTTACACGGGAGATGACTCTCCTCATATATGCTCCCTGACCCAGTTCAATGTAAGGTTTCTGGAAGCAAAGTTACTGTGGCTGGCTGGGAGTGTGATACCAGCCATGTTTATTGGCAGAGTGTGTTCGTGCAGAGGTGTCTCTCATTTGACTGTACCTATCAGAACAAAGTCACTGCGATATTTCACGCCTGTGATTTCCGGGTAGAACCCTAGACACCCTGAGATTTGACTGGCCACTGACATGAGGTCCAGCTGCAGATGTGCACGTAAGGCATTGTAACAAGTTGTTGGAAAATGATTTGGCTTTACCAATCATGTGGTGTTCCAGTGCTAAAAATGTTGTTGGCCTTGATACTGCTTGCTCTAGTCAGACTATAGAGTTCTTGTATTCGGGACATTCTATGTTGTATAGTTAACACCCTTTCCATTTCCCGCAAGAGAATTTTACAAATAATGATTATCCTAACACCCGTCTCAATAATGTTTACTAGTCTTCCATTGCGTTTAAGAGATACTTACCTTAATTTTTGTTTGCAGTACATACTGTAGCACTTTAATATGACAGTGTACTTAGAGTAGGTACTCGTGCCAATAAATATCCTGTGTTGCCGAGCAGAGAAGAGAAACAAGTCCCAGCTCTTACACCAGCCAATAAGAAGTAACTCCTGCTCGTTCACATAAATGTCTGTGAGTTATAGCTCAGTGCCATTTTGTACCGTGAAGTGGTGCGGCATATAAAATAACTTTAACTTCGTCAAAGCGATCTGTGCTAATTAGTTTAATAAGGACTTGTTTTCCGAGTTTATAGCACTGCCTGCCTCTCGAAGTACTACATTATTCAAACTCTTTGACTTAATAACGATAACGAACAAAAAATTAAAAAAACATACCCATGCCTTCAAGAACCAGGTTTCTTATTTTAATTTATTTCTTACATGGTCGGTAGAGCAACGATTTTATGGTGAAAAGATTTTTGCAACATTTGGTTTCGATGCGTCATGTGCACATTTGCAGGTCTGCTACATCGCCTGTAATTGGATAATTTTACTATCTCTTGCCTTGGCAAGTTACAAACTTAAGGAGTCACAATAATCTTATTCTGATTGGTGAAGTCAAATGAGAAACATGCTTGAACAAAGACACGCTGTCAATAACCTTGAATCAAAGCTGCCGGTGTGCACGAGAGACACTGAAACAAAGTGGGACAAAAATCTTTTCGCGACAAAATCGTGGCCCTAATGATCGGTTATTGGAGTATTTATTGTATTGTTGTTTAACGCTTTGAGCTGACGAAACAGTTTCGACGTAATAAACATATGTGTTAGTTAATTTCTGTAGTGACTACCATACGTTGCAAGACAAATGTTTGATTACTGAAGTTTGGAAATTGTGATCCAAAAGTAATTCGAAACTCCGTAAAAGATTAGAGAAGAAATTATACACTTGACTTGAACTATTTTGCATTATGGAGGGTAGTACTTACTATTGTTTCATTCAAATGTATGACTCGTGGTCACGAATGGGCCTGTAAAAGCTTTATTCATTTCGTAATCGCGTACGTAATCTGTATATCACAGTCCATGTCGAGTTGCGAGATGAAATGAGATGACTCCAAGCCAGCGTGATCTACGTGTTGTTATTACTTATTAGCCTTGAACATGTAAAAGTTTAATGACACCGTGCAATTACCGCAGATGCCATTTTGTTTGTGAGTGAAGGTGAAACTAATTTGCTTTTCGTAATTTCATTGTACATAAAGTAGGGCTTGGCATGCTTTAGCTGTTCAGTTGTACGAAACACACGAGGGAAGAGAAACTAGTAATATTAGTCACGCTTCTACACGTGTTTTTAATTTTCAAAGTGCAACTGTACGCACACATTCCTACTTGCATGGCAAAGTACCATAAGCTCTTTAAATAATGAAACTTTACAATGACTTCGTTTAAGGACACCATACAAGTATTTTTCTACATCCAGTTCCCTATAGAGTAAAAATATGTAATATGCGTTTTTACACACTACTCAATACTTCTTTAATGTATGAAGTTCCCACGAGAATTTTCTTGGGACATTTCCCACATACTTTTCGTTGTTTGAATTCTATCTTGTCTCTGAAAAAAAAATAACACGGCCTTTCCAGGTATCTTCTTATTAATTACTCAAGCCACAAGTTTGCCGCGAAAGTAATCTAGCCGCACTTAGTTCCAGTGACTTACGTGCACATCTGCAGTTCTACTTCATGGTTATTGGCAGCGTGTCTTTGTGAAGTGATGTGTCTCATTTGACTGCAGTAATCATAACAAGTTATTGCGACACCATTCGTCTGTGATTTACCAGCAGGATGCTAAGACAAGCAAGAGTGGAAGTCCAGCCTGCATAGCGTGGCTGGTATCATGCCGGCCCACCGTGCAAGAGGTCCTGGGTTCGAATCCCAGCACAGGCATGCGTGTTTGTGTAGTTTTCTTAGGTTCAGTTTGTTTGTAAGCCTGACAAGTGCATGAAACAGGGGTACGTTAATTAACACTCTCAAATAAAATAAAATAGTTGAAACATTCAATCTCTGACCACGAAGCAGAGGTATAGGTGTGTACATAAGGCATTGAAACCAAATGTTGCAAAACATTTTCGCTACAGAACCGTGGCTCGGCATATTGGTAGAGACGGGAAATATTCGCGGGTTCACTCACCTGTAGGCTGTCCTCCAATAACATATATGTAACCACTCAAACAACAGCTGTTTATTATCTGCTCGCTGACACTGTGAGATGGGCCTGTATTCATCTACAGTTTCATTATTAGCTCAGCGACTACACGATATGTCCAATAAGTCAAGGATCAATTGTGAAACTGACACGGACGTACATTTGGTGGAATTATAGCTTGTGCCTAAAAGATAACGCGAATTGCTCAGGTCTCTACTTATTGGTGATTGGCCCACGTGACCAGCGATCCGGGTTCAATCCTCGGCGTTGTTTGCCCCAGATTAGTTCGCGTGTGGTTTACGTGGTGTGTTTCCTTGGAGTACTCCCATTTTCCCCATCTTCCGCATCATGAAGCTTCTCAATTGTCGGGCATCCAGTCACAAGTATACTGTCGGGTAAGATTAATTAAACTACATATTAAAATTACGTGTATTATTATGAGACGGTTTGGCTCAGGGAAGCTTTCTGCCGCTAGTCGTGCTGCTATTGCCAACGGTTATAATAAAATGCGAGACCGTATTAAGGTTCGATGTAACTAGGCTTGGACAAGAATGAAGTCACTTAATTTTGTTTTAAAGTGAAAAACAAACCATTTTCACCTATAAAGTAATGTAACTTTATATTCACGAAAACTCTGTGATTTGTAAGTTTACACCTCCAGCGTTGCCAGCGAAACAACAATACTTTTCTTTTATTTCACTTTACTTGATTATTCGCTGGCAAAGAACAGTCAAAATGTACATTTGTAGACGAAGAGGCTGATGTGGATAATGTAAAATTTTTAATTTTATTTTATATTTTGGCCTATGATAGAAAAGAAAGTAAAAATATCGAAATATCAAACATTGATTGAAGATGAGCGAAGGATCAGATATGAATAGAAACTGTGCCATGGGGTTGTTATCACTTCAAAGAACACTTGAGCTAAGATGCAATGACTTTGAACAACTGTTTGAAATATTTGACACGTTTGTCAATATTAAATTGTTCGTAGTTGTGTTGATTAAAAGCAGAAGAAAATAATTTTTAAATAGCTGTCACAGTTTATCGATTTTCCATTGGTATGGAATCGCAAAACCCAAAAATCTCGTTGAACTCATAATTATTATTTTAAACTTGAACATCGTAAAGGGGTCAAACCAGTTGAAGGCTTAGAGAGACGGTAAGTAGACAGATGAAAGTCAAATAAAAGAAGTAGTGATAGACACTGAGGGTGGAATTGTGAAATGGGTCATATTGGGGCTTGGGAGGGCGGATAGCAGTAGATAAAAGAACCGAGATGGAGCTGTGCAAAAAAAGCATCAATCAATTTATACAAAGTCACTGTTATTTGTGTAGGAACAGTACATTATTACGTAACATACTATAAAACTTGTAATTACGTAAATACAGGTATACTTAAAAATATCAGTACCTATATTTAGAAAATGGTCAACAAAACGAATACCAAATTTTCTATTTAATTTTTTCGCATTTAAATTATTTTTTCGTAATTTGCTCACAATATTGCTATATATACATCAGCAAAGTGATAGAGGCAAGTGAATTTCGCTGAATCATGTAGAAAGATCGTAGATTTCCTAGTTCCATACACACACTGACCACATTCTATTGCCCACTGACTTCTATAGCCGTACAAGCACGTGATAGCCCTACATTTACCTGCTGGCAGTTATCAAAGTCGTGTCAAGACTGCCATCGTCCAAACCTTGAAGTATAGGTTCTTGGAGTTCAAACTTATCTAGAGTATATCCCGCGGAATTCTCGTACTTGCTGTTCTTCACCGTGGTACATTATACTGGGAGTCGTATTGTCTGTGCTCATTTGTCTGTCTTCAGAACACGTACCACATAGACACTTGACATTTTCGCAAATGCAGCTTAGTTCAAGCTACACAGTAAAAAAAAATGTACATTTACAAGGAAATTCTTGTAACGTAATATCAGAACATTATCAGTCAGATAACAAAAGTAAGATGTCAGAAACCTTGTAAAGTGGTTACAAATATCGTAAACAACTTTGTGAACTAGTATAATAATGCTAATGAGCAGATTTTTCGAATTGAAAAAAAAACCTAGAAGACCTTTCACATTTTACAAAACATTTCGAACTTTCACAAAGATTTTTTTTGGAAACTAGTTTCCAAAAAAAAATGTTCGTAACACTACAAGCAATTATTGTAAAATGAACCAGATATTAGCTGTAAATATACAAATTTAATTTGTAGATTTACAGAAATGTTTATAAATATACAAAGAAATTTGTAAATGTACAAGATCTTTGTAAAATTCATAAAACATTTTCGTAGTGTTACAAAACACTTTTTTGGAAGTTGGTTTCCAAAATAACCTTTTTGTAAACGTACAAATTTTTTTACTGTGTAGAATTCAAACACAAGTACATTTATACTACTTATGCTTGGGTGCTAGTTTGTGTTCACATATTTTCTTGTAAATCACTGACTGAATTCCTTGAGAAATTGTACATTTTTACCTTTGTTTGCCAGTTGCAAACAGTCATTTTTTGTTTACTTGTCTGCTTGTGTATTCTCTGGTTTTCGGTGAGAGACTATTTGCTGCAATGATGTAGTCTAAGTCCAAAATAATCGGTTAGTTTGTAATATTTATACTAGGTTTTCAATAAGTGATGGTTTATTAAGACAAGCCCTGGAGGACGCGAACGAACTATAAACCTGCAAGGCACTTAACTTCTTGATACAAGTCCTGTGTTGAAACTCATTTGGGGCGACAGATAATGACCATTAAGTTATGGTTCAAGAATACATAGCGCAATAGAATATAGCATGACTGACATTGATCTCGTAATATTTTCCATTGCAGACAACCTACAACAAAACATGTCAGGAACATTCACTCGCAGTGGACTAAGTCCATGAAATGGACACCTCCATTGAAATACTCAAAGAACAAATTCAACGTTACGAGCGCACAATACAAGTTGTGGACAGTACACAGTAAAAAAAAAAATTTACAAAAAGGTATTTGGAAACCAGTTTCCAAAAAAAAAAAAAATTTGCAACACTACGAAAATATTTTGGAAAATTTACAAAAACTTGTACATTTACAAATTAATGTGTATATTTACAAACGTTTCTGTAAATCTACAAACAAATTTTGTATATGTACAGCTAATATCTGGTTCATTTTACAATCATTGCTTGTAGTGTCACGAACATTTTTTTTTTTTTGGAAACTAGTTTCCAAAAAAAATTTTTTGTGAAAGTACGAAATGTTTTGTAAAATGTGAAAGGTCTCCTTAGGTTTATTTTGTTTCAATTCGAAAAATCTGCTCATTAGCATTATTTTACTAGTTCCCAAAGTTGTTTACGATATTTGTAAGCACTTTAAAAAGTTTCTGACATCTTACTTTTATTATCTGACTGATAATGTTCTATTATTACGTTACAAGAAACTCCTTGTAAATGTACAAAATTTTTTTACTGTGTAGTTTAGTCTGGGGTAATGTTGCAAGGCATACGTAAACTTGCTTACACAGCTGGAACATAAATAAACTATAAGACAAGTCAAACTAAACTTCCCAGGACCCCTCACAAGACAGATGCGATGGACGTAAGAAAAAAAATTACAGAATTGCTTTGGAATATCTCACCCAAGTAAAATTTGTAAAATTCCATTCATTTTTAGAATATCTGCATATATTTTTAGACATATATAAATACAGAAGACTTGTTTGCTTATTTAAAAAAATCCTCTATATGTCAGCCAATTTCCTGTAAATTTTACAGCAAATGTTTTGAATGTCACAAATGTTTGTTGTTGTTAATCAAGTTTAAAAAAATTTCAAACGTGACTGGGCGCCGAATCATTTTGTTCATAACAACACATTATATTTTATCATAAAGCACTAAAAAAAAACTGCTTACCCATAAATATTAGTGCAGAAATATTTTGATGGCAACGCAGTTCTTAGCAAACACTATTATTAATTTTAAAAATTCTTTTTAAGTAATTTATTTCGCAGAGATTATTTTTTATCACAGAAAGTATCATTGCGTCAATGAGATGAGTGTAGTGACAAAGGCAGTGTCTTTAGATTATATGACAACTTAAAATATCAGGAAAGTTAAGAAGAGATTCGGGTTCAATCCTCGGCGCTGTTTGCCCCAGATTAGTTCGCGTGTGGTTTACGATGTGTGTTTCTTGATAAATAAACGTAAGGTAACTGTGAGCAGCAGCATTTCATAAGTTAGTTATCGCTAATTCTCGCTAAAACTTAAATTATTTGTTTTAGAATAGATTCATTACTTTTTTAAATATGGCATCACTAGCAGTTATTATCGTAATATTTACAAACAATCGTTCGAAGAATACTCTAAACAGGCTTTAAGATATATATACATACATACACACACTCACAGAGAAAAACAAATCGTACTTTTACAAGTAAAAGCTAGTAATCTTATGTCTAAACATTCATCAGTCTAAGTACTACAACAAGAATGTCTTAGGTCATTAAAGTGGTGCAAATATTCCAAATAGGCCTACCTGAGTGAACTAGATTGATGCATATTTATGAGCAGATTGAACGATGTAAAACAAAATAACATTCGACGGTCTGTCACTTTCTACAAAATATTTTGTAAGTTTATGAAAAAAATCTTGGGAACTGATTGCTAAAACGATATTTTGTCACTTCAAACAATCGTAAAATGTACAATAATTTAGTTGTAAATATACAAAAATTATTAGTAAGTGTACAAAAATGTTTGTAAATATAGGGAAATCGTATATTTCCATGCATTTTTGCCATGTTTACAATATTTTTGTAAACTTGCAAATAAACTGTTGGGAAAATTCTTTCCAAGGAATTATTTTAAGTACAAACTTTTTTTTTTTTTACTGTGATGAGTAAACAAAAATTTCAGAAGATTTCTTGTGAATGTCACAATAATTTTTGTAGCGTTGCCAAATATTTTATGGCAGGCAATGTACTAAAATATTTCGTAAAATAGATAAAGATTTTGTAAGCCTACACAATTGTGTTAAATTTGACAGAGCACCGAAGTTTACATTTTACTCCAAAACAAATCTTCAGTAAACAATCAGTAGGTCCCATGGAATCGCTTAATGATTTGTGCCATCCTTCTTGAAGCCTCACTGAGAAATGTTTTGATAATAATGCTAGATCATAGTCTTTATTTGGTATAAGTACAATTATGTATATTGTCACAGTGACCAGGCTTGACATACATTTTTAAAAATATTTCTCGTTCTTCTGTGTATTCATTAAAATTTCTCACCACGAACTATGTTAGGATGTTTATCTACATAAGTTTGTCAACAGTGCAGTAAGGATTGTCCTGTGACGTGACAGATGTCTGACGTCACATTGAAGTGCTACTGTAACGCTGCGAAACTATTCAGAACATTTAGGAAGGGTGGATAGTAAGTTCATAAATTATGCAGCCCTCACTCCGTTCCGGAATCCGAGAGAAATAAGGGTTACCAACAGTTGGTGTTGTGTGAGCATACACATTTTAATATTGCACTCAGTGGCGGACCCAGCATTGGAGAAGGGGGGAGGGCCTATGTCTTAAAATGTGTGTATATATACACCCCAAGCCCAGTAAAATTTCGATTCTAGAGATGGAAAATTGTGCATTTTAAGGAGTTTACACACAAAAATTTTAATTACATAAGTAAAATAATTTTAAAATAAGTTATGTCTTAAAAATTTTATAGTACAAATAAACAAATTAAATTAGAAAAAATTAAAAAAGAACATAAATCTGAGTACCTCTAATTTTTTGTGTATGAGTGTATGTATTTTAACTACAAACCAGATATTGTCTGTATAGTATTTTATAGAGTCAAACTAATTATAAAGCGGACATTTGTTAGAGGGCTCTATAGATGTTTGCACATGTGAATGTTGATGTTTTTGAAATTGTATGTGTGCAGATGTATTTTTACAGGGATGGATGTGAAACATTAACTCTGAAAATGTGATCTTACTTAAAGTAAATACATTTTCGTGGATGTGCGAATGCCTATTGACCTACAAAATAGCTACTGTGTCTAAAGTTTTATTTTATTTCATTCTTTGTATATAGAGTCAAAATTTTTCGAGTCCAGTACACAAAATTGTTACCTGCACTTAAACTTCGTTGCGTAATTATTAGTCTAGTTAACGTCTTAGTGTGACTCCGTTAATCACGAAGAGCTGGAATTTTTGTAGCCCTATTCGAGAGAATGAGTATTTTATCTATGATGTAGTGTTTCAATTTTTATTTTTCTAATTAGGATTTAACTAATTTTAAGTTCAGACGGTAAAACATTTTATTTCATCTGAATTTCAAAAATTGTTAAACAAAAATTCTACTTGTTATTAGTTGTAAGCACCTAATGTTTAATAATATTCAAAACTGTATGCAATTTAAGCGGTTAAGTGTAAGAAAAGGTAAAATGCCTTAACTTCGCCACGTTATTAATAAATTCGTTATATTATTAGTATGTCACTTTCTTCTAAATGTGTTACAACATGTACAGTGTCTCTTCATTTACACGGTACGAACTACTCGTAAACATAAAAACCTTACTGTGTAGAAGTGCGTTTAAAATTACGTCTTCCAGATTCCGCACAAATTTATTTGTCCACATGTAGTACTCTTTCTCTTCAGCTCTCTATAAATAATTAGGTCTGCGTTTTGCTGTAATATTTACAAATTGGTTTTGAAGTAACTCTATAAATTTCTATGTCTACATACAGTAGTGATAATATGCACAGCAAGCAGTTACCAAGATATTTTTCATTGCGCACATAAATTGTTGAATTTACATGAAATTCTTCGTAAATACAATATAGCAATAATAATGTATATTTCCAAGTAGTTTCTTTAAGAATTTGCAACAATCTTTGTAGTAGTTATTTTTTTTTTCAATATAAAAAATATATGTTTACATAAAGTATACAAAAATGTTATAAAATGTGTAAAAGCACAGTATCATACTTCGTATTGCATCGAAATCTCCGTTGAAACACATTTATTCTTGTTTAATTTCGGGTTTAAGATTGTTTTTATTATGCATTTTATTATGAATTTAAATAAAATGACGGTAGCCCTACCTACTGAATTTTCCGTTAAGTTTCTTTATTAAGTACTGGTGTGTTTAGCAGTCATTATGAGATGTTGATGAGCAGTATAGTTAAGTACAAGATTAAGTACAAATTAAAATACAAATAATAAAAAATCACTAAGCTACCAATTAAAACGCATAACTGGTTATTGCAAATACGCACTATAGGCTAGTCTTTACTACACTTCTGGCATTCCTTCACACTATACACAGGAAGAATTACGTACTTGTATGTAAATAGTCTGCAGACCTAACTGTAATGAGAATATAGGAAATAACGTAGTATTTTACTCTTAATACCTACTAAGGCATCGCTCTTTAGTTTTGCAGTGGTTTGGAAAATATTTTTTAAACGTAAATTTATACATATGTCAAAAATGTATTCTGGCAGTTTTAACACTTATATATCACCGTTTGTATATGAATTTTTCTGTTGCAATACACTAAACGGAGTTTTAAATTTTTCCTCTGAAATATCACATATTTTGTTGTCAAAGTAAGCCAAAATGAAGCAAAATAATTTTTTTGCCAGCAAACGGTACGTCATTAAAAAAACTGTCTGGCAAAATTATGTACTGTGTGACTGTACACAGTCTCAAATTTTTTTTTCAAAACATTTGGTTTAAAAATATTTGAGTTATTTGCAATTGTTTGAAATAAATGAAAAATCATGGCCTTAAGAGATTTCGTCGATTGTACTGGTATCAGCTTATCACACAGGTATGACTGATAAACATTGTGAGCAGTGTGTAAGACAACTTAACTTTAAATAAACAATAGGTTCATGTTATCTTAGGAAACTGAATTGCCCGATATATTTTCTAACGGATTGCTTCGTGAATATTTTTAACTCAAGTTATTCAGTATCGAACCTTACGTGCGATTGAAAAAGAAAATAAAATTTGTAGACAAAGATAAGTAGCTTACCTTTACCAAGGTGTGTTTGTGCAAGAAAAGTATTAACGGAGACTAGGTTTATCGTCGGAGCTGGTGAATGCAATTAACTACACACAACAATACTGTACTTACAGCAACTAACGTTTGTAAGATAACTTTCAAAATATTATCCAGGTTGGTAGCAAGACTAGGCTAACAGCAAATATTTACAGTGGCTAGTAATTTTAACTCTTTTAAGAAATAATGATATTAATATTTACTAACCTTTTTCCCACTGTTTTAAAAAAATTTTTTTGGTGCCTTCATTTTATAGGAAGTTTAGTTCTTAAATTTGGTTGCCAAAAAAATTAGTACCATTACAAACTCCTGGTGTAAATGTCACAAATCGCTGGTATTATGAGTGGAAATATATTATAAAATATTCAGAAATGTTGCTATTTGTTAATATTTCAAAGCGATTGTTTTGTTGACTTAACAAGTTTTACAAAATTTTGACAAGTTTTAAAGATTTTATTGCTAAACTGACACAATTTTTTTTCTCTGAATTTTTCTACATAGAGACATTGTTGTGATAGAAAGAGTTCGTAAGTTGACGGTATGTTTGCAATAGGTCTAAATGCGGATTACAGCTGTGTGAGATATGATGGCCGTCTCTTACCGATAAAATAATATTAATTTTAATTTTGGTGGATACGAGAGAATTGAACAAAAAATTAAGTTTATTATTTCCGACTTCATAATGCAAAAAAAAGTACTTATACTTACATAAAGAAACATTTCGTAGGGGTTGTTATAATAATAAATAAAACTTGTCTATTTCGTGTTACTAAATTTTAAACAGTTTCTTTGAGAAGGGTTACGTTTATACTGTAGCAAAGATATTATTTTTCTCAACTTAAAACTCACATTAAATTAACCAAAAATAATTTCGCCGTGGATGTAATTGTAATACCGTAACCTATTTTCGTAGCAACCTTTATTTTACCATTATAATATAGTTAAAAAAACAATGTTTTCTCTGAAATTACTTTACAGTGGCATATATTTCAACAAACTCTATATTTTCTGTACATTAGAAGTCGTGTTGTGGTAAGAGTGTTTATTCAGAGCAGATTTAAATTGTTCTCGCTGGTTTAATATAGCCTAAGCTGAAAGAGCAAACAGCAGAAAAATAGTACAATTATATGACCCATCACTTACAAAAAAATGATCGTGTGTATTTACATATAGCTAGAGACACTGGAAAATCGCGAAAATGTTTCACATAGTCTCCAATAAACTGTAGTATCGCAATCGCAACACGTGTGAACAGTTCTCTGGCAAATCTCACACGGTATGTGCTAAAACTGCACAGTTCTAATTGGGTCTGTTGAAGAGGGACATAGTGCATCATATAAACTATAGCCAATGTCGATACAAAACCTCCATTGTTATACATAGCATGTTCGAGCCTAGCAAACAATCAACTTTTCCCGCGATATACCAGTGTCTCTACATATAGCCTACGTAGAAGCTTTAGCCAAAGTTCAGCGAAAATTCCTTTTCGTACTTATGATATGCTAATTTAAAAACTGGTATTGTCGATAAAACGTTTTCCAACACAATAACTTACCTCTCTCGAGCTAAAACAATACAAAGAAAAATGAGTCAAAGTGTAACTTAATAGATTTTTTAAAGTAGGTAAGTAGTCTAAGTGTATCTACATTAAATTTACTAAATAAGTTTACCGCGACGAAATCAAAGACTTAAATAAATTGAAATGTCAATAAAAAATTAAAATTTGCAGGAAAATTGCTTAGCTTAGCCCTAAGCCTACATTCTGGTACTACGAGATTTAGACAAAAAAATATTATTTTTTATTTGTACTTGAGGTCCATCACAGAACACGTGCTGTGCGGAAAATAAAAATAACTTAGTACCATAGTTAAATTTCAAGACAGAGAATAAAAAAATGAACAGAAAATTAAATGCGTTGTCCTTCTTAATTTTAAGGTGTAATTAGTCTATTGGGCAAGACAAACTTTATAAATAAAGAAAAAACGACAAATATTGAAATTACCCAATGTGTAAGGCCTTATTGTGCTTACTCAACGATTTAAAGAAAATAAAACTTTTTCTGTGATGTTTAGTATTTTGTATGGTGTTGCGCGGGGTTTCGTTTAATTTGGCGAACGACAATTTTAAATATAGTATTTTTTTTTTTTTTTTTTTTAATTTTTGAGCGTTTAGATTTTATGCATGCGACATTATTCTCAGAAAACAAACAAATGTTTAATGCATATAGCAGGATTTAATGTCTCTTCGAAGAACAACGCCATTTTAGATAAGAAACAAAACCGGACTGACAGGAAAGTAAGTAGGAATCGGCCAAGACCCATATGGAATAACAGCCTTGTCCTTCCGAAGGCCTAGGCTCGCCTGGAGTGATTTCGAAAAACCGCGGAAATAGACCGGAAGTAAAATAAAATATTGTTTTTTTTTTCTGCCACAAATTCTCGATTTCAAATTGTCTGGACGTCTGTCAGGTTTCGAGTTCACAAGTCTAGAAATAGCTACTAATTGCAGTGGCCACATGATATATATGTTTTCGCCGCGTATTGAACATTGACTTTAAAAAGTAGGCCTTAAGTTTACGTGCCAGTACGTGGTTTTTGTTAATAGTTTACGAACGTGCTATTTTCTCAATTCGAATAAAATTAAGTTATAAAGCATAGTTAATGACATCACTCACGCTTGAATAATAGGACTATGAGCGAGTGATAGCGCAAGCAGAAATCCCTATATTCACGTTTAGTTTCGTGAGTAGGCCTATATAGGCCTAACATAGACGGGAAATATTCGCCGGTTCACTGACCTAGGCTCGTCTCTAAGAATATCTGTGTGTTGAATCACACAATAGCAGTTCATTCGCTGCTCGCTGACACTGTGAAATGTTCCTGCATAGTTACATTGTTATTATAGACTCATCGACTTTAAGGCGGTGTCAAATAAGTCAACGGCCAATTGTGAAAGTAGCACGAACGTACAGTTGCTGGAATTATAGCTTTTGTGCCTGAAAGAAAACGACAATGTTTCATGTGTCTACCTATACTACGTTGTGTCTATGATTGAACAAAGCCTGTCCAGATTGGCTACTCACAGCTACGTCTCGCCTTTATTTATAGTTATTTCTTGGTATTTTACAGCGAGTTTTGTAAACTACTTGCGGAAAATATTTTACTTTAATTACAAAATAAATAAATAAAAGTTAAATTTACAAAAATTATTATTCAGCTAGAACAATCAATTGTCCTTTATGTGATAGTAAAACAAATATGGGTTGAATACGAAACTCTAGTAGCAACTTTTTTAAAATTGGTTTTTGAAGACTGGTTTTTAAAATATTTGAACAATTCCGTACAGTACGTCTGTATACCTAGCCTATATGTTACATAACTAATATATAGGCTTTTAACTCTGTTTTCACAATAGGCATTTGCTTCCGTTTGTTTATTTTCGGCATATAACTTTTTACATTGTCCATAGAAAACAGTAAAAAAAAATTTTTTCGTGTGGGATTTTGTAGGCCTAGCCTACTTCTCGTAACAAAATTCTTCGTGCAGGCCTAAATAAATTACCAACGAAATCTTTAACAAGATTACAGAAATTTTTCCAGAATACGCAACGTTACAAAGATAATAAGTTTAGTAGTACCTTCGTAAAAGTATGAAGATATGTACGGTTTACTGGCTAAAGTATTAAGAGAAGATACAAGACTTATCACTGAGGGCATGCATGTGTTGGATCTCAGTTAGCAGCGTTGAAGTAGAGGCGGGATAGACGGAGCTACAAGGGTGCAGGTGTCAAGTGCAGGCACTACATACCTGTGAGGCGCTCCTTGACGACGTGAGAAGCGAAGGCGGCAGCGGCGGCACTCCGGTGCAGAGACGCGGGGTCGAGCCAGGGGAAGGGAGGCGGCGCGACGCCCAGCGGGGGCGGCGGTCTGTGTGCAGGCACACGTATCACGCCAGCCGCCGCCGCCGCGCCGTACAACAGTGCCGCCGCCGGCCGCTGCAGCGAGTACAAGGAGGCGGCGACGTCGTGGTGGTGCTGTGGCGGCGGCAACTGCTGGGGGCGGGGAGCCACCGCGGTCTTACTGTCGCTGCCCAGCAGCCGCGAGATGCTGAAGTTGAGGGCGGCGGCGGCCGGGGGCGGCGGCGGGGACGGTGTGGTCGGCACGCCTGTCGTGGCGTCGCTGGGGCAGCAACTATCGTCGTCGCTACAGCGGCTGTCCGTGTCGACGTTGATCTCCTGGTCGTCATCTTCCATGTCCGTCATGGCATGTCTCGTGGAAGGACGTGGTAACGCGCGCGCTTCCAAGCACGGCACTGCCAGCTTACAAGTGGCGCCCCACCGTGGGGCCGTAGAGTGGGGCAGGCCAAGCCAGACCCCGCCCCCAGCTCGTCCTCGCCGGCCAATAGCCGCGCGCCGCCCGCCCGCCTCGCCACGCCCACGTGTTAACCTCATTGGTCAAACCTCAACAAAACACAAATTGAAACCCACTTAACTTGGGGGATCTCTCAAACTGTACGCTGCATTGCAGCAACGGCCTGTCGGATTACTGCGAGAATTAATTATGCCTCTCTCTCGCGTTTCTTCCGCGCTTTATTTCCCTCTCCTCTCCCCTTTCCTCCTTCCACCCCCTCCTTCCTTCGCTCCTCGTGGTGCGTCTTGCCTCTTGTTTTGTTCTCAGGTGGTAGAGTCTTGCCTGGAAGCCATCGCCTCGTCTCTACTAGAGCTGCGCGCCAAGTTGAACACTCTGCTATAAGTACTTCCCCGAGGTGTGTTGTTGTCTTTACAACCGTGAAGTGCTTACTTACAGCTTACATAACACGTCCTACTGCTACTGAAGCCCATTCTACATGACGTGGAACATTCACAGAGTGACGTATATCGGGAACATTGTACTATTAGCCACACGTTTCACTGTAATATCTACGTTTCCAAAGTTAACTAATAGTTATTTATTTGTTTCCACTTGACTGCGTCAATGTAATAACATTTAATATGGTACACAAGCCACGTAAGAATTACCCGTTCTTCAATTATGTCACTTGTTTAGAATCGCTTATTTAAAACATTAATTTGTGTCTAGTGGATAAAATAATTTACCTTGCGATAAACTCACACATCCGTTAATTCTGACCTATTAGTTATGATGTAGCCTAATTAGACAAAAATATTTTTGTCATAAATATATGTTTGCTGCTCAGAGATGTAAGGTAATACGTATAGCCTACGTAAAATTGGTAACTGAATCAGAAGGAATTTGTACAGTAAGAAAGTGATCATATTTTCAACAGAAATAATAGTAGTTCGGAAATGGAAATTCTACAAAGGGATGACCTTGCCTTAATATTTGTTATTATTCTTCACTGCATTATATAGTGTTAAACAATAGCTGTCCCTTGCAATAATGTAGTACACTATAAAAAATTAGGCCTATTTGTTAATTTACATAACTGTATTAAAGAATTAAGAAAGAAAGTATCATCTGCAAAATAGTTCCCCATGCATCAACTGATAGCATTCATATAAACCGTTCACGATAAAATGAGCAATGCATAAAGGTTTCTTTCAGCCGTTTCACATCAGCCATATTCACTATTTGTAATATGAAAACATCCATGTAACTAGACACCAGTGTAAATGTTTAAACACTTTCTAAAGATAACATATGTTGGCCCAATAAAACATATGCTTAATTAATTACAAGTTCTGCTGAGTGTTCAGTTTATAGTGAACAGCCTATACACACTGTTAAAACACATAGACAAACGTATACTGTTGTTATCAGGCTCGTGTAGTAAGCCTAGTAATGTTCTAATGTATGTTTACATTGTACGTAGCCCTACAAACTACAGTGTTTGCTTTGCAGACTAGTTTGGCAGCAAAGACTTTCGAGATTTTAAACTCTTTCCATCTTACAGAGATGTGATAAGTTATTTGTACGGTATCTACTAACGCTCTTTGTCGCAAAGCAAAGAAATTAACGCAACAGGAACGTGAAACAACAGTACAAAAGTTAAATTCGTTCCAACACAGTAAAATGAAAAAGTTATATAAGTTATGAAATGATAAATAGGGTCTAATATCACAAACACCCCAACTTTTTTAGTCATCGTGCAAAGAATAATATTGCATGTGTAGGCCTATATGCTAACTTTTTTTTTCGAAGTAGGTAAGGTCGGCAGCATTCGTGGATCTATACACTATTGTTTTATTAGTGTATAAGTAATGTGTTTGAAAGACAGTTGTCATTGGTTGTCATTCGTGCCTAACAAATAAATTTCTATAGACTATACTTCTTTTGTGTTTATTGAGGTAGGCTGACTCTTTACCGTGAATAAAGAGTCTTGCGTGACTGCTAGGGTTAATTCAAGTAGGCCCTATTTTTCAAAATGTGCGATATATTTCCTGGCATAATTATTCGTAACTGATAATTATAATATTGATGTTCGTGACTCAAAGATAAATTAAACTGATCAGATTTACCGAGTGACATAATTACTAAGACATAGGCTACCCTATGAGTATAGATGGTGAAATTTCGCGAATTCAATGACATGCATATTAGAATCAAATATCCTATGCATACTCAAGTGCCGACCATTTGTCTACTAGCTGCTACTCAGTGGAACAGCAGACAATGAACGAATAGCGAGGGTATGAGTATGTACCTATAGGATATTTCATTCAAACACACAGTAAAAAAATTTACATTTACAAGGAAAATCTTGTAAACTAATATCAGAACGTTATCAGTCATGTTACAAATATGAGATGTCCGAAACCTTTTAAAGTGGTTATAAATATTGTGAACACCTTTAGGAACTACTAAAATAAATGTTATTTAGTAAATTTTTCGATTTGAAACAATATAAACATTGAAGACCAGACAAATTTTACAAAACAGTTCGTAATTTTACAAAAATTTTTTTGGAAACTAGTTTCCAAAAAAAAAATTGTAACCCTACAAACAATTGTTGTAAAGTGAACCAAATATTAGAAGTAAATATACAAAATGTGTTTGTAGATTTACAGAAATGTTTGTAAACATACAAAGAAATTTGTAAAAGTACAAGTTTTTGTAAATATTACAAAACATTTTTGTAGTGTTACAAAAAACTTTTTCGGAAACAGGTTTCCAAAAAACCTTTTTGTAAAAGTACAAAAAAAATTTTTACTGTGCATGCAGGTTATTGAATTCGCGAAATTTCACAATCTCTTAGAGCAATTATATTATTTTGATATAGGCGGTAATATACAATTATTGAATAAATTACTAACATTGTTACAAACACTCTAAATTCACTTCTAGACAAAAAAAGAAATATCAACGTTCTTTTTTAACCAGATTTTACTTTCGGCAATGTGAGATAGTTACGACGTAATGCACTTACTTGACAGACCTGTAAAAGGGAGGCATTAATTTTTAGAACACGCGTTACATCTTGTCGTAAGCATTTCGTAGTTTATTAAATTATGGATTTGTAGCTTGTTAAATTTAATGCACGTAAAATGTAAAGTCTTAATTTTTGTCTTTGTGTGTCAAGTTCACAGTCAAGGAGTTTAAAAAGGGTTATTTCTCAGTAAATCATTTGTAAATATAGAATCTGACCCTTAAATAAAAAAGTTTACTGTGTAAACTTTTTGAACAAAACCTTCCGTTCTAAGAAACATTCCTAATTTTAATGTCAAAGAATTAATATCGGAACGTAACTTTAAGTTTACATTTTATAATACATGTAAATGTAGGCCTATATATTTTTGTATAATTGGATACTCCTTTGCGTCTAATAATTCTACCGTGACAAACTTTAGGACCTTTTATTGGGTTAATCAGTTGCCGTTAAGATTTATTCGCTGAGAATGAACGTATCCAACATTAATACCTAGATGTGGTGGAAAATAGTGAGTAACTTTTCTTCCAGAGTACGCTATTCTTCAGACCAGCGTAGCGTCCTGCGGATTATACGATTGGTCGAGGGCTATGTGGCACGATCTGTTTACAGATCTGTTCAGTCGCGGCATACCATTGGCCCATTCAAACAGCGACTCACCACAGTAACGACAGAAAACAAAACGTCAAAAATGAATACATAGCATTGAAGCCTAGCAGGCGGCCAACTGTTCCCGCGATAGATCGCTGATGACATCGTATAGTGTACAGGGACTGCAAGGAGACCGCAAGACATGAGTCTACCAGTTATTACTAGATATGATGGTATATCGCGTATGTTCCTACATAGCCAAGAAAACATTGACACAATTTAACTGTCTGCAGACCAGTAATAACTATAGTGACCCCTAATTTTCGCGAAAATAGTTTCGCCGCACTTTGTTTCAGTGACTTACGTGCACATCTGCAGCTCAGCTTCATAATCAGTGATTGGACGTCTTAGCTGTGACGTGTCTCGGTGTTTTACTGGCAAATCACAGACTTGTGGAGTTGTAGTAACGTTATTGTGATTGGCAAAGTCAAATGAGAGACATCACTTCACAAAGACATGCTGCTAATAACCATGAAGTCGAACTGCAGATGTGCTCGTAAGTCATGTGAAACAAAGTGCGGCTAAATTCTTTTCGAGAAAATCAGGTGTCCCTACTTATAGACATCAAATGTGGAGTCTAAACGCTTAAGCAGCTAAGTACCAAATAGAATCAAATTTAATTTATTACATCAAAATGAACTAGGACTTGATGCTAATGAGATACTGTAAGAATTAAGTCTCAATAATTTTCCTGGAAAATTTTCTGAACATTTAAATATCGCTGACCCCATATGCCCGCAGGCTCTTGCAGCATTGTTTTTTGCCTTTTGAGAGAAAACATATTTTCGGCACTTAGCTCCTCTAGCATTTCCACTCTACAAATATTAAACTATCGGTATTATTATTGGCTCCACGTACAAGCGAAAGTCAGTGATCTTCCATTAAGCTGAAAGTACGTTGAAACCCAGCAAACAGTCAAGTTTTCCCGCGATAAATCATCATTAGAGAAGGTGATTTATCACGAGAATGTTTTCTACCAGCGTATTCTGCACATCTGTGTATCGTCCTGCGTCATGTAGGCTATTATTGGCTGGCGGTTATGTGACACAGTCTAGTTGTTTACAGACGAATCACAGACATCCAGTAGTAGCGCACCAGAGTTATCATTGGCCCAGTCAAATAGGGACTCGCCAGTAAGGAAATAAAAGCGTCAGAAATACATACATTACATTGAAGCCCAGCAAACAGTCAAGTTTTCCCGCAATAAATCACCTTCTCTAACCATCATCTCTATTATAAATTAACATTTTTATGGACACAAGATTATCTTAAGTTTTCTACAAACTGACAGTATTTTCACAACACTTAATGTAGTCTATACTTAGGCATCAACCCACACTAACAACTTGCACAATAATGCTGTCTAATTGCTTGAATTTGCTTTAACAATAGGCTGAATATTTCATAACTAAAGCATTTTACAAAGGACGTAATGATTTGTTCGAAATCTTTGTAGCGTGAGTAGACCTATATTTTGTGACTTTTCTCAGGCTGTCATTTTGTATGCAATGTGCAAATATTGGTTTCCGCCTACATTATAATAAAAATTTGGAAATAAGTTTCAAACATATTTTGAGACTACACATGATTGTTTTGAAAATTACAAAAAAAATGCTTGGAAACACAGAACATAGCAATATGAACTTATATTTGCAGTACAACTTATATATATATATATATATATATATATATATATATATATAATCACACTACAGTAAATTAGTATTTGCTTGTAACTAATGTTGTTAAAATCTTCCGGCAACAAACTCTTCAATCATTTTGTAACAGTACAACTTTTTTTTTCTTTTCGAATTTCAATACCGTAAAACGGGGTGAGATTATGCCAAGTCGGAGTGAGATTGTGACAACCAAATTATACATCAAATAGCATAAACTTTTCTTATTATTGTATTCTCTTTTAACAGATTTTATTTATTCTTCAGGGCTAAGTCTATGTAAGTACGTATTTTTGAATATCTGTTGACTAACATATAAAATTAGTATTCATTTATTTGTTACACAGTATGAATCTTTAAATTTAAAATATTTGCTACAGTCTTAGATCGTACTGATAAGAAATATCTAACAGAAGAATTGTTTAGAAAATTGATTTAAGGTAAACCGACCATTTATCGTGATACGCGTTAATATCGTAATAAGCCACACTTCGCGGACTTGACAAAACTGGGAAGGGTCTGTACACGTATAGTTCACTATGCTATACCAACATACAGCAGGCGTGTGTAGTTTCAGTTATCAGTGGCCAGTGCGTAAAATGTAAGCTTACAATAAAACATATTAACATATTTCTGTTGCTGAAGTTGGAAGCCTTAGTATCACGAACTAGGGTGTGGGGACAGAAAGATGCCAACCGAAATTTGAGTCCTGCGCAAAGCTATAATCATCCAATCAGTTGTTGAAAGTATAGTTCGACACAATGAGAAATGTTGTTTAAATGAGAACTATTCTTAAGTAGGATTGTCGACAAAGATAATTTGCTTAAACAATTATGGTAGCCGAAAACAATGTTACAATTAAAATAGTTTAGCAGTAACTTTTATCGTAGTCAGTTGTAATTTTTCAATACTAGCTTTATGATTAGAATATTATTTTCTGGGGTTTACTAAAAGTTCTAAAAAAGTGAATAACATTTAACAACAAAATATGCTTGGCCTATTTTGACACGTTTTTATTAACTCGCTTTGTTGTCTGTTCGTTTGTTCGGTAACAATGTTATATAGGCTTGAAACTTTAACATATAGTTCATAACTGGATGACAATGCAATGTAAAAGAAAATAAACCAAAAAAAATATTAATTTTTTTTTAAATAATCTGTATACTAAGTTCTTAAAACACATGGCTATACAATTCCACACTCACGACACCAAAAAGCAAAACATAATTATTTAAGTAGAAAAATATTAAGGCTGTTCCAGTGATATCGAAAATCGCCATGTTAATAATATTAATTTGAATGGTCAGATGTGCTTCGTATGCCTTCCATGAACACGCCGAGAATGCGTGGACTCCCTATATAAGTCACCGCGCTTCACAATTTCTCACACTCGCCTTTGGGCGCGCTCAGGGAGAGGACTATCGTCACTCCTCTCCTGCGAGCGA